>OMKK01002114.1:0-10991 GCA_900302305.1 Polymixia japonica | reverse complement strand
ACCATGAACAGAGATGATGCTAATGCCATCAATAATAACTGTGTGTGTGTGTGTGTGTGTGTGTGTGTGTGTGTGTGTGTGTGTGTGTGTGTGTGTGTGTATTAGACAGTTTGTGCTTTTATTATTCAAATAATTTTCTTTGTTTACTGGAATATTACAAAGTATTTTGTATTTTCATTCCAGTTTTGAATTCAAAATGCATGATTAATTTGACCCTGAATAAACACGACAACAGATACAGAACGAACGTTGGAGTGATTGTGTTCAACAGGACCAACACAGGAAAATATGGAAACTAAAATACCAGGAAACCATGGACGTCTTTTAGTGTTACATGTTGTTTACAACCATGATCACAGATTATTTTCCAATCAATCTTGGTTCCAGTATTCATAAATTAATTAACAGTTAGTTTTGCCTAATTGAACACTGTGCACATATGATTCAAAATAAAATAAAAATAAAATAAATGAATAAAACGACCATAGTTGATTAATCATTTACATCATTACAAGCATGCAGTGTTTGGACTAGTAAAGACTGTTTATCAATTCCTCTGAATCTTTAACAAATCTAAAAAAAACAAACCCTGAGGCTTTTCTTTCAGCTTGAGGTATTGACTTCAAACATCTAAATACTGCTCCGCTTTCCACAAACCTCAGACAAGCATCTCTTTATATTATTCCTGTTATTGGATTAATCACATTTCAAATAGCTTAACACTTTTCAAAACTATTATTTGCTTAATGTTAAGCTGTAGATTGAACTGTAAAAGAAAAAAACCCACACAAGGTTTATTCTAGAATCTACTGAAACGAAGGAAACACCCTTTCAGTCAACCCCACAATTATGCAACCAGATCTTAAAAATGTCATGTCATATGTGGAAATTACTGTTTATGGTATCATGTGCCACTCAGATCATCATTGGCTTGGGGAGTTTGTGTGTGTGTCTGTGTGTGAGAGAGAGAGAGAGAGAGAGAGAGAGAGTTATGTAACTGTGTTGAAATATATCTGAAGTCACATGTTCATAGTAAAGGCCTGCAGTAAAATATAGAGGAACACACAGGGCCTACATATATAAGTATACATGTGTATACACATTCAGATGTGTTCAGATGCTAGCACACGGTCATTAAAGATTGAAGTGATATTTGTTAGCTAGCACTCTGCTTGCCCATGTGTGTAGAGTGTGTAGAAAACAGAGCAGGGAGCTGGCTCTCCGGGAGAGAGAGCTCAACATGTGACTTCAGGGAGGAGAGAGAGTGGAAGGCACAGGGGGAATAAAGCCACGCCTTAGGCTTGGTGGGATGGTACTAAGTTTATGACTTGGCCTGTCTCAGACACCACTTAAATAGACTACTACTGTACCAGGGCGGAGGCTGGACGGGTCCACACATCCTGCTGTAGGGGTTCAGTAGAAGGCCAGCGGTATGATCCAGTCATGTAATGTATGAATGTGTTTGTGTAGTTTTGACATGATGTAACCAGTTCTGTAATACAACTGTCCAACAGTTAAAGAGGAAGACATTGTATTCATCCCTTGCCTAAATAAACACTGTTAAAAGTAAATATTTCACAGATAACAGTGAGCACTAAAACCCCCAATGATAAGTGTTTTAAGACACTGCGCCGTATTGAGACACTTGGCTGCAACGATTGAAAACATGAGATGGTGTTTTTGAACAACAAACTGTGTCTGCAAACTCATTTCAGAAGTTCAGTTGTTCAGATTGACTCTTTTCTATGAATGTTTACCGGATCCTTGTGTTTCAAATCTACTGTATAACCAATATTTTGGTCATTATATTTTCCTCCACAAGTTGGAATACATCAACAGTCTCTTCATTAGGTCATGACACTCCCTTACTTCCACAGATTAAAGTGCTTCTCAGAGCCGTCATTGTCTATGAATCATCTGATTGTACTTTCATCACCTTATACACATACAGGCAAGGCCAAGCAAACCTGCAGCGCTCGACGCCAGCAAGCAGGGAACACTTGCTAATGAGACGACACTGTGAAAAGACACGCTAACACTCAGGTGTGTTGGTGTTTCCACCTCGGGGTTAAGCTCAGACATGGCTTCACTTAGTGCAGATCATTACTTGACAAAGTATTGATCGTATCTTTTGATCTCCCAGCAGGGGGTCAGTGACTGAAATCTGAAATTCCTTTTAATTATGGATGAATGGGATTACATGGCTTGAGCATTTCAACCCCCCCGGAAAGAAAACACACGCACAGACACACAATTGAAGGTTGCCTCACATCTAGACTTAATGGATATGTACATACATTTGTGGTGAAATGTGACTCGCTCACTCGATACCCTGAAGCCTTGAGAATGACACGTACATTATGGTCACAAGTTGCTTCCCCCTCTGGCCTTCTGACTAATCAGAGGAGTCAGCAGCACTTAAATATCCTCTGAGACAAATGGTAAGACTGATACTGGGATGAAGTCCTCTTGATATGACATTTGTAAGAGCCCATATCTTCCGATTTTCAGTCATCTGTGTAAAGTGTAGATTCAGCCCACACACAAGCGTATATTCTCCATGCTAGAGGGTTTACAGATACCTAAAATCACCTAAAAAGTGAACCCATTGTTTATTATGCCCCAATGAATGGCTGAATGTAAAGGGACATTGTTAGAAAATAAGTGCGAAGGGATCAAGATTTCCTTTCTTCCACTCTTATCCAGTGTAATGTTATAGCTAACAGGATATGACACGCTTGAACAATTGTGGTTTCTATGGGTCCTGAGCTGAGTGGAAGTGCAAGTCATTGCCTGGGCATAAAGACTGTGCTGGGTGGACAACAGATAAGCCCAGTGTGATGGGATATGAAGCCCAGCAACGTGAGCGTGAGGCTGATGGCTGCAGCATGTTCTGTATCTTACATGATCAATTTAACTTTCTCAGGAAAGTCTGTTTGCACTTAGACGTTTTATCTGTCATGTCTTGTAGATATCTTAGTCGGGCCTTTCACATGGCCTGTAAAGGCTTAATGTTTTTCAGATATTCTCTAAGAACTAGTTTTATTGTCATCAGCTTTGATATGTATATTGGTTTATGCAAGTTAGATCTACTTTTATATTAACGAATAACATAACGGCAGATTCCCTCATCGTTACATAATATATCCAGCAGCCTAATTTACATTTGAGATAAACCTTCATATGAGCCTGTCCGGATAAAACATAGAACATTTACTAGACACTAAGTGTTGCTTTGTTGCTGCTGGTAGGATATATTTAAGAAAACATTTTAGAACTTTCACAGAAAGTCAGTATGTCCCGAAAAGAAAGAATATGCCCAAATTAATTAGTGCAATTCAATATGATAATGAAGTAAAACAGAGACAGAAACATTCTGCTGCTATTGTTTCATGTAACTGTTCCGCGTGACCACGTGTTTTTATCATTTCCATCGGATCTAAATATATAAATATATAAATATAAAAATATATAAATATGTAAATATGTAAATATGAAGCTCGCCTCGCCTATCGCCTTACGTTGCTCTCTATCGCAATGTCTATTTGTCAGATATGGAAGAGAGAGCACCAATCAGAGAGCGCAGTTTGTTTATCCCCGCCCCTTTCAGACACGTTGCCCTAGGAGAGGCTGCACGGGGTGTCGGGTTACACTACGTCATAGACTTTATCCAACACACACAAGCAGCTTCAGTCAGACCAAACACTAACCCAACACTAACCTAACACTGCACACTGCACACTTCATAACCTAACACTACACACTTTATAACCTAACTCTGCACTCTACATAACCTAACTGCACACTAAACCACGACCCACTGTAGGTAAGTGATCAGAGCTGATTGTGTGGATATTTGTCAGTGTTGGATAAGCAGGTCATACGAGGCAGCGCATTCTCTCACAGACCAACAGGATTTCATGTTGTCTCAGGTTATGGTCATTTAAAATATCACTCTTAACTATACGAGACGGACCAGGCCAGATAAATATCAGTTTAGTTAAGTGTATATAATATAAGTGTATATAATATAAGTGTATATAATGTTGTGTCTAGTGGTTACATTGTGTCATGTTCCTGCAGCTCGGAATGTTTTAAACTGTCATTATGTTTCAGTCTTTCAGTAACTTATAAATCTCTACATTCTGTTTTAGATTGTTAAAATAGCTTTTTTAGGTGAAGTCGGATAGATGTCAGTTTACTTGTATTAGAAGGTCTGCATGTGAACGGCCAGCAGAGAAACCGGTCCATGTGTAGGATTTTATTTATTACATAATGTTGGTAAAGGCTGTGGAGGTTATTTCATCTATTATATATCAAATCATTTCGATGGGCCAGTTCTTACTTTAATGTGTGTAAGAGTATAGAATAGACACTGGTATGCCAGACAACATACTGCAGCGCTACCTAAATCAACCTACCAGAATCAAGAGTTATTAAGGCATCATGATTCATATCATTTAAAAAAATTAATTCTCAACAATGAAAGCATGAATTGGTTATTTCTTAAAACAATCTGCAAATTCATAATGTTTATATATCTGTGTAATATGTTTTTCTATGGGTTCTACTTGTATAGATATAGGAAATGGTTTTAAAAATGCATGATGGTGGAATGTGGTTTGTGGAAAGATTGCAGTTGGAGATCTAACAAGACATGTACATTGTTGTTTTTTTTACTAGAAATGTTTAATGACTATTTAAATACATGTCATATGTTATACAACAATACATTTTATAGGTGGAAGATATTTAATGGACATAAGTAATGGACCTATAAGACAACTTAATATCTACACTAAATTAAAAAATATATAGTTTCAGTACATTTATGGTAAGCTCTATATTATGTGCTTTGTTTACAGGTCCGCAATGCTCTCTGCTGGCTAGGAGACTAAATTCACGATGTCGACCTCAGACTCGGATTACTCCATTGACTGGCTAGCCAGCGATGAGGAGGACTATGATAGTCCTAACAGATTAAGCCCTCAAGAAACAGACACACACCCACCACCGTCGTCTACCACATCCTTAAGGGAATCTCCTAGAGATGGTATCCACGCTGGACCTACTCAAACCACTGATGATGACTGTGACTCTAAACACAGAGAGCATCACAGGCCAAAGAGGGAAAGTGAGGAGAGCACTGACTTGAGTTCTGGTACCCCAGCCACCCTGGAGACCCCCTGGGCTGCTCCAGTTCAGGGATATACCTGTGTGGGTCAGCAGATACCTTCCTGGGCCTTCAGGACTACTTCAGAAGGTACAGTTACAGGAAAGCATCATCAAATGAGGAAGAGAGCACACAGCCCCGTTTTGGAAGGACACTGTGAAAAGCCCAAGGAGGACACAGAAACATTACTGTTTTCGCAGAAGGTGAGGGGCGTCCTCTTGCAATGCTTCCTCTTGCCCTCATTGTTCTAGCTGTGTACTGAATTGACACACACACACACACACACACACACACACACACACAGAGGAGCATGAGAAACTAAATTGTCACTTAGGTAAATAATGCAATGACTGTTGTGTTAACCTTGGTAGTTTCATGCGTCCGGGTCCCATGTAATGCTCTGGTATTGTGTTAACCTCAGGGTAGTTTCATGCGTCCGGGTCTCATGTAATGCTCTGGCAGACTAGCAGAGTCAGACTGTGTCATGATGACCACAGCATGAAGCCTGCAGACATGTGAAGTTGTTGATTGATCAGTTCTCTCCATTAGCTTGTGTCAGCTGTTAATGGGAACCTCTTACTGAAGGGCCTGTGGACATTTACTTTCAATGTTAAACATGGAGTTAACAGCATCAAGCAGGACTGGGTGTAAATGGTAAATCACTCACTTAGACATAAATCAATAAGCCGGTGATAACTTTAAAAATTGAGAAATAAATCTGGCTTTCATCTATAATTGATTCTAAGCGATACACATAATTGGGCTACAGGCTCTGCAAGGTTCCCGTCTCTCTCACACACTGGATGAACGGAGGTCTGGGTCTCTGTTCTTGTAATGCTATGGATGGTGATACTTAACTGGCTATTTGAAAGCACCTAATGTCACGTAGCACCGATACTATTGAGGCTAACTGGATTATCTGTTCCCTACAGTGCATGGAGCTGCAGTGTTACATCCAGCCTCTGTCGTCCATCCTGCGTGGCCTACGGTCAGGGAGGTACTCCGAACGTAAGTCAACTTAATCCCATCTTCTGATCCTATATTTACTATTCTACCTGCTGCTGAGCTCCAGTACTACTACTACTACTACTCCAGTACTACTACTGTAGTACACTGGCAGGTTGTTGAATGGAGGCGTTCTCTACAGATTACTGAAGATGTGTGTTGGACATCGTTAGGATGGTTGATGCAGGAAGAGTAAGAAACGTGCTTCAGACACGCAGACAAACAAGAGCTAAAAACAGAACAGAACAAGAGATAAAAAAGAGTTGGGTTAGGGTTAGGGTTAGGGGTTAGGGTTAGGGTTAGGGTTAGAAAGATATATACATGGGTTAGGGTTAGGGTTAGGGGTTAGGGTTAGGGGTTAGGGGTTAGGGTTAGGGGTTAGGGTTAGGGGTTAGGGTTAAGGGTTAGGGTTAGGGGTTAGGATTAGGGTTCGGTTAGGGTTAGGGGTTAGGGTTCGGGTTAGGGTTAGGGTTAAGGGTTAGGGGTTAGGGTTAGGGGTTAGGGTTAGGGTTAGAAAGATATATACATGTATTTTAAGTTCTGGGTGATGTGGCTGAAAAGTCATGTCACAATATGTTTGGAGCCAGTGGCGATATTCAATACGAGATGATATTTATATATTTTTTCTATATTACATATCTATATAATGTCTTGTGTACATATTATATTATATTATAACATATTATAACAACACACAACACATGAGCTACAAGTGTGTTGAGACATGACATGCAGGGAACTGATGTACAACAGTGTTAAAATTCTATTAAAAAACACGTAGACTAAATGATCAGGATGTGTTGATATTCATCCAGGGTGACCAGGTGCTTTATGAGGGACTGCACAGCATTTTTAACTCTTGTCCTGCGTCCCACATATTGAGACCATGTCCTGCATTTTGATTGGTTCTAGTTTTCAAACCACTGCAGGACAGACAGGCTTTTATCCAATGGCTGTGAAGAAAGCAGGATAGGCTGTTATCACGGTGTTTGATGTCAATCAAACTGTGCACACGTGGGTCAAGTTCAGGTCAACCTGTCACTGTCTTTGCTGCCTAAGCTCCGCCCAACGGGGAAACCTAAGCTCCGCCCAACGGGGAAACTGTGACTCGCAATTTATATATATGTAAGCAAGTGTAAATAGACATTATATCAACATTTTAGACTATCTCTCAGCATCGGTAACGTGTCCCACATCGTCCCACACAAACATACTCTTTATCCCACATGTGGTTGTTTGGATCTGGTCGTCCTTGTATCATCAGTGAATTGTATCACAATATATCAGGAAACTATATAAATTTATATAAATATATATGTATATATATATATAAACTAAATATATTGCCCAGCCCTAATATATTTATTTTTACCAAGTTGTAATAAAATATTTTTTCTATTGAAAGCTGTGGCTCAATAACTCACAGGTGCACAGCGCACCTTTCAAACTACAACCCAACCAAACCATATGCAACACAAGGATCAAAGGGCTAAGCAGTGATTTAGATTGGCTCAAAGGTTAAAGACGCGATCAAAGACACATCTGTTGTGCACACTGTTTGAGATATGGACTGAAAAGTAGCTGTTTCGCTTCCCTTCATGTAAGCTAATGGTACTGTGTTAGATATGAGAGCAGGAAATATGTGTGAAGATAAGTAGTTAATAAGGTTTCCCCTAAAGTCACAACCTTCCACAAGTTAATTGAGTCAGTCTGTTGGGGTTGATGGTAAAGGCTGTTTGTTTTGCCAATTGTTTGTGTCCTTGTGTATCAAGGAATAAAGCTGATGACCTTAAAGGTATAGAGGAGCTAGTAAGGGTTGTGAATGTTTAGATTCACAGTTGTTGAGCGTCCTTCTGAAGCTTACACTCCTTAAAGATGCTCTGCGCGATTATGGTGATATTATATCTTACATAATATAATATATGAACCGAATCCCAGTTTTATCTGGGATCTCTAGCAACGGAATCACTTACCCGCAAGTTTTCGGTTGGTTTCAGTTTCAGTTTAGTCACCATTTTCCCTGAAGTGTCAGTTTTTCTATCTGTGACTTGACTGACAGCCTTCAACTGAATGCTCATTGGTGCATTGAGATTGCAGGGCGGGCCCAGGTCAGTCTACACACTGACTGCAATGAAAACAAGACAGGGACCCACCACACTGCTCCACAGCGCCAGTTTACTACTAGAGGCTGAAATTATACAAGAATTGCGCAGAGCCTCTTTAAGACAAAACCCCACGTGTCTCCTCTCCTCATGCTCACTACAAACTGCTCTCTTTGTCTCTCAGGTCTCAGCAGCTTCCAGGAGAGTGTTGCAATGGACCGTATCCAGAGAATAATGGGGGTCCTTCAGAATCCAAACATGGGGTAAATACCATAGAAGCCTGTCCTATATGTTAGCACACCACAGTGGCACGGAAACACCAAAAACACCCAAAACACCCAAAACACCAAAAACACCCAAAACACCAAAAACACCCAAAACACCCAAAACACCCAAAAACACCAAAAACACCCAAAACACCCAAAACACCCAAAACACCCAAAAAACTTAAGTTGACTGTTGTCTTAGTTGTTGTCTTAGTTAGTAAGTTGTCTTAGTTCATTACTCTCCCTCATTCTTTCTCACATTTACTTTCTCTGACCATTTTGTCTCCCCTTAGTTTTTTATGCATAAACATACATTTGTAAACCCCAAGTCTTAAACCTTATTTGCTTTAAATGGGATCTATTATACTCTCTGAACCTCCGAGGGTCCTAATTATTAAGTGAACACATCACAGCACTACGAAGAAAGAAACCATTTTAAAAGGGTTATAGCCTAAAAACAAGTTTAATGAGATGGAGCTATAATACTTGTTAATGTAATTATTATGAAAATTTAAGTGTAAAACAAAACATGATAAGATATCAGCTTTATTAGTCAGAACCTGGTCTGCAGAAAACTCACTCCATGAGTAAAGCTTGGGTTCAAATAAAACAAGTTGGATTTGATTTAAGTTCAAGGAAGTTTTAGTCAAAGTTTATGCAAGAAGAATATCTTGGTTAATGGTAGGATAATATAGACAATATTATAAAAGTTTACATTTATGATTCTTCTTGCATACCTTCCAAGCACCATAAAACAGTAAAATATCACAGAGATGTGAGAAGTGCCAATTCCCTTAAATCTAGGCATCTAAATTAATTTTAACTGTCATTTCGGAACCTTTCTGAACATTCAATATGTGTGCATTTGGTATCGTTAACTCCTTACCTTCAGGTGAGATTACTTACACCTCTGTCCTCTTGGAAGTGGTTTTCCCCCATAACTTATTCCTGCCTGTATCATATATTCATCCTGGGCTTCTGAGCTCGACTGTGGGTTACTTCTAGTACAGCATATAGTCAAATATATAGTCAAATATATAGTCAAATAGTAAAATATATAGTCAAATATATAGTCAAATATATAGTCAAATATATAGTCAAATAGTAAAATATATAGTCAAATATATAGTCAAATATATAGTCAAATATATAGTAAAATATATAGTCAAATATATAGTCAAATAGTAAAATATATAGTAAATATATAGTAAAATAGTAAAATATATAGTCAAATATATAGTAAAATAGTAAAATATATAGTCAAATATATAGTAAAATATATAGTCAAATAGTAAAATATATAGTCAAATATATAGTCAAATAGTAAAATATATAGTCAAATATATAGTAAAATATATAGTCAAATATATAGTCAAATAGTAAAATATATAGTCAAATATATAGTCAAATAGTAAAATATATAGTCAAATATATAGTAAAATAGTAAAATATATAGTCAAATATATAGTCAAATATATAGTCAAATATATAGTAAAATAGTAAAATATATAGTCAAATATATAGTCAAATATATAGTCAAATATATAGTCAAATATATAGTCAAATAGTAAAATATATAGTCAAATATATAGTAAAATAGTAAAATATATAGTAAAATATATAGTCAAATATATAGTCAAATATATAGTCAAATAGTAAAATATATAGTCAAATATATAGTCAAATATATAGTCAAATATATAGTCAAATAGTAAAATATATAGTCAAATATATAGTCAAATATATAGTCAAATAGTAAAATATATAGTCAAATATATAGTCAAATAGTAAAATATATAGTCAAATATATAGTCAAATATATAGTCAAATATATAGTCAAATAGTAAAATATATAGTCAAATAGTAAAATATATAGTCAAATATATAGTAAAATAGTAAAATATATAGTCTAATATATAGTAAAATAGGTCCATATATCTAAATGTTAGAAAGGTGTTTTAGCAGACCTGCACCAATGATTTAATGGCTTGTTTAAAGATACATTAATGACAGATGAGTGAGGTTTGTCATGTAGAACAATACGAGTATAAGAATGTTTACTAGTCACAGGAAAACATTTGAAGGTGAATCAAGTGCATCTGATCTTCTCCATGTCAGTCATCAGTCACACAAAACCATCTGGTCTAATCACACAGTGCAGATGACTGGATGACTGGATGAGTGGATGACTGGACAGATGACTGGATGACTGGACAGATGACTGGATGACTGGATGAGTGGACAGATGACTGGATGACTGGATGAGTGGACAGATGACTGGATGATTGGATGAGTGGACAGATGACTGGATGAGTGGACAGATGACTGGATGATTGGATGAGTGGACAGATGACTGGATGAGTGGACAGATGACGGTGATGGATGAGTGGACAGATGACTGGATGAGTGGACAGATGACTGGATGACTGGATGAGTGGACAGATG
>OMKK01002112.1:10762-26298 GCA_900302305.1 Polymixia japonica | reverse complement strand
CAGACCCTGTTACAAATAACGTTATTGGGCTCACAGTAACGTTACTAGTAGTTGTGAGTTGTAGAGGACTGGGATGTTTATTACAATTTCGGGAGAGTCTGCTGCGTCTTCTAAATATACATCTGCTCTTCACTCGACAAAATCTTTCTCTCCTCTCAGCTGTGTGTGTGAGCACTGTGCAGGCACAGCTTTCACTGCTGATTGGCTGTTACCCGTGCCATGGATCTGTGTGTACCAATCAGATGGTGCTGTGGGTGGGACAATGCTGGAGACAGAGTAGTGATTGCAGACAGGCGCGGATGCACCAGAGCCAAAATAACCGCGTTTTAAATTGATCTCTTATCGGCCGTCGTATTAAAAAAAAAAGGCCGATGCCGATATGCGTCAAAATGCCGAATATCAGCGCCGATAATCGGCCAGGCCGATAATCGGTCGATCCCTAGTTGAGGCATCCTCCAGAATTGATTACTGCAACACATTACTTTCTAGGTGGCCTATAGTAGCTATGACTCATTATTCAAAACTCAGCAGCAGAGTAGGCTGTCACCCTGGTGCCAGCTAATAGGACCAAAATACATTTAAAGGTGTAATCCATAACTTTTTCAAGTTTAAAAATCCTAATTTTGTTACTATCACTCATATCAACCATCCTCAGATGATTCAACCCAGTCCTGTCCAATGGATTATTATTCTCGTTATGCTAAATGGACATTCTAGCGTCGGTGATTTTGCAGGAAAAAATCAGTTTCGCACATAGAATGTGATGTATTTCATGTAAACAATTTTGGGAGTAGGTAAACAACAGAAAAGGCACGTGCTATCTTCAGAAACTGAACCGGCAACTATTCCAAAGAAGAGCCAACTGTGCCGGACTGTGGAAGGAATACTTAAAAAACAAAGAGATCCTATGGGTCCCTTCCCTTTGGAACAAGCTCACTGCCAGCCAAAGAATCCCACACTGTCTCAATATTTAAGTATAAATTCAACAACCCTTTAATGAAGAACTGTATTTCTAGAGGAGTGAGTTTAGAAGAAGATTGCACTTTATTAACCCCCTTGGGGGAATTATTTCCGCCCTCTTTGAAGCAGTCAGCCTGCATGTGCCTGGATTGTTTTATTTTTATACAATTGGAGTCAAAATGGGTTGTAAAGCTTATTTTTCATAATTTATGATAATAATTCCTAGAAGTGAACTCTGATTCTGACTGACTAATTTAATATAGAATATTTGATTAATTAAGAATGATTCATTTCATATAGAATATAAAACAATATTTAATTAAACTATATTGCTTTTACAATACTGCCCCAAGTAATGACAAAAAAAGAATAAGATAAATTTACAAGCATTTATTGATACGAAAGTGACCAGTATGCTTGTATGTAATGTTATGCTTTCATTTTTGACTGGTATGCGAGATTGATATGAATATGCTGTTGATAAAGAAATTAGAGCAGAAATGGGCAAAGCTATGTGTGTTTTCCATAATATGATGTATGCAACCAAACATAGTATTAGAAGTGGCATTCTAATGCAACATGACTTTTTTAGTGTAACATTATTCAAATTATTGTTCACACAACATTTATTTGTGATGCAAATTTTGTTTAATTTCCATACGTTGGTCCTACTTGCCTTAAACAGTGATGATGCTGCCATCTGGAGGTACGGTTCTGCGCTCCTGGTGCATGCAGGAAATCAAGTTACTTCCTGCATTTACCAATACACAGGATATGATGTAACTATCCCTTGTGCGGTAATCCAAGGTGAACTTTAACGTAGAAAACATCAGGCTACGTCGTGATAAATCTACAGGACCGCAAGACAAGCAGCGACGTTCCCCGGCTGCCTACTCTAGTTCTCAGGTTAAATGTGAGCGAGTGAGAGTGGTCATTGGAGTTATCAAGTGGACACCTTCCTTCACTGATGTCGTAGACCCACGACACCTCAAGAAGTCTCAACAGTGGATTACAGCATCCTGGATCCACCCCTCTATTTACCCACTCTTTAACCGACTCAAACCTGCTGCTGGACTGTTTTGTTTCCATTTAATAGTACCTTAGCACTGCAAACCATAATAGTTTATTCTCTACTAATAACAATTATCTGGCGCCCCTGGTGGGAATCAGCTGCAATGTAGGGCTTACTGTCTGAGGTTGACCAACATATCATTTAGTTATTTTGAGTCTTTTTAAGTACTTCTAAACTAAAACCAAGCACCAATAAGATATCTAAGTGATGATACTGCAGTTAAAATGTAAAAATAGGAAACAGCTTGATTAAAATCAAGGTTCAATAACAAAATCCAGAGCGTACATTTTAGGACACTGGATAAAATTTGAGTGAAAAACAACCTAGCACTGAAGCAGGCTGATAGGGTTATGTTGTAATAGCACTGCTGGGCAGTAGGCAGTACTGTACACAGTGTGTTCAGCTTTTAAAGGCATTCCTCATGGATCTGTCTCCTGGCCATACCTGTTCTTTCAAATAAACTTCTCAAAACTTTTAAAACCTCAGCTATTTTTTAAATGTTGCAGGTTTTTTATCACTAATATAATAAAGAGTGTGTTCTGTGTGAGAACTACATAGCTATAGTGAAGATATGACCAATTTCATTGTTGCATATAGATCCTGCATATGCAATATCATAATAAACCTACCGGTATTGTATTGGCAAACAGAACCAGGGAACCTCTTACACAAAGAGTGCACTGTACAAAATGATGATGAATAAGTCTAGTCTTCTTTGTTAAAAAGGATGAATTATAGAAAATGTTTTTATTCCTGCATTTCTATTTGTGGTTTTCTAGATGTGTTTCAATTGCATTCATTCATTTTAAATGGAAATCCAGAAATCTATTATATAAAATTGTCTCTGGTGTCATGCCCCCAAAGTGTGAGTCTATATAACTGCACCACTAACAGACTCCCTTCAACGCCTGTGCTCTGATTTAAAACAGGTTTGCCAACTTGATCTGTGAGAATACCACAAGGTTTTGTTTGGATGTTCTGTCTTGGAGAAATGTGGATGGGTTAGGGTTGGGCTGGTTATGGGGCTAGTAGAGGCATGAAATGCCATAGATAAATTGTTTAAAATCCATGGTTAGTCAGATTCCCTAACCTGTAAATGAAGTATGTTCTATGGCATGGGTTCAGGCCTGAGGTCATTTGAAATCCATCTTAGGATAGTAAAATCCACTTACATGCAGTTAAATGAGTATGTTATTATCAATAACCCTTACCACCATGCATACAACTCACTTTTATTGTTTATCTTTGAATAAAGTTAATGATGCCTCAGGACAAATTAACAAATTAGGTATTTGACTTAAGACTCCATTAATAACCTTTTAAAACACGAACACAACAAAAAAATGTCAGGTCTACGTTTATTTACCCATTAATGACTCAGTTGGAATCCATGAAGCAACAATTTAATTATCTTATTTTTATTGAGAGGATAATAGTTATTTCAGTGCGAGTAGTCATTTAGCTTCCAGGGGATGATTGCACCAGCTGTGTATTTTCAATTATAGCCTAGTTATAATGTAAAAACAAAAGGCTACTAAGTCCTGATTTACACATCACTAAAAACAAGCAGTTGCATCTCAAAAATGTTACAATGTAACTCTCAATAAAACTGTAACAGCCACAAAAGCCGGTAGCAACTGTATTATGATGCAAATTTAATAACAGGTGTTATTCTGCAAACAGCCAAAAATGTTTTAGTTAATACCATGCCATTTTGTAACTCAGTCATCATGTTGAAATTGTATTTAACAGTCTCCAACTACAATGCTTTGATCAAGCGAATGTGGTAACTATTACAAGAGAAGTCAGCAAGTAATCATTGGTTGAGTTAGTTCCACTTAATGAGGGCTCCTAAACTAGTTAAGTCCCAGCGTCTAATATTGAAGCAGTAAGACAGTATATATCTGAGACACTGTCTGAATTGTCTTCCACAATGAAGCTGACTGATAGGTGGAAGAGAAAATATTTCTCTAATAAATAATTTGTTTGTTTCATAAAAGGTTTAAGTAGCTATAAGGTTATTGTGCATGAAGTAAAGAAGACCAACAGGGTACGGGGTGCTGAAAACTTCAGGCCAACAAAATTATCTCTAAAAACAACAAGAACGATATTTTACAAGCATTTATGTGATTTCTCAGGTTATAGTCAGTTGTGAGGCACTCTCATATTGGACAGGCAGTTTATTTACAAATAGCAGTAACAATTATGATGGCAATTTCTCAAAGAACTTTGGGTCATGGTTAGTATGGACTTGGGAGAGCTCTTGTATTTTTCTTGTAATTTGAGTACCACCTTCCTCAGTCTCTAAGTGCTACTGGCCTTGGGCTTCAAAACGTATGCAAAAACATACAAACACCACTGAAGGTCGTCAGCATTTTACTTTATAAAAATAACACCATGGCGATCCATAGATTTGCAGATCTGATAGTGGAAAGAAGGACATATTTACAAAAGTCCACAAAAAAAGGAAACGGAAAGGGAAAATGTGGCAGCAAGAAGGTTGCAGGGAAAGATGAGAAGAGTGGAGAGGGTCCCGGAAGGCAAAGCTTGCGAAATTCTTGTTTTAAGGTCTCTAAAAGGATACCTCATAATCTTTTTTTTTTATTTGTCCTGTAAAGACCAGGCAAACATATCAGTTAAAAATTAATGGTAATGTCAAAGGATGGCAAAACTTGTTAAGTACAAATAAAAATTACATTTGGAGAGGTTTGTACATACTACTGCTCGTTAAAAACAAAACAAAACAAAAAAATAATACAATTTTACTTTGCATTTTAAGCAAGTTCATATATTTCTTGGTGGTGACACACATGCAAAAAGAGACCTGTGAGATTCAAATGCTAAATTCAGTTCATGTAATTTAGTTGTTTGCAATGCTCATCAAAGAAAAACTGTGACAGAGTATAATCATACCAACAATTCAGCATAACCTCTGTCAAAAACAGAAATAAAAGTGACATTATGAACAGAAATATTGATAGATAGTTTGATACTTAACTTTAGGGGGCACAACTAATGATTATGTATTTAGAACAAATTGATTGATGATTAGCTCTGGATTTATAATAACAAGTGAATATATAGGAACTAATAAACTAACAGTATAAACATTTAATGAACGTATCAGATCTTGGTTGACAACAATTAGTGTTACGTATAACTTCAGAATTGTGTTGTTCAGGTTGGTTAGTAAATTAACTGCATTTCACCAATGCAAGTTTGAATTAATTGTAAGCATTTAGAAAATGGTGACATGTTTGCTGGCGGCATGCATCAAGGTCTACCTGATCCTTTTCCTTAATCGTAGTATAGTGTTTGAGGCCTTGGTTTTAAGAGATATAACAACTTTACCTGGAACTGAAATGTTAGTAAACATTTCTTTTTTAATTTTGCAACTAATTAACTTTTCCATTCTTAATTTAAATCATACCTTATTATTTCTACATTAAATTATCTGTAGGCAACATTGACTTATTAGTTCCATTAGTTTGCACTGATGAACTAGTTATATTCAGTAATAAATAGTTAACAGATTAATCACTAGTTAGATCCCCTAAAGTAAAGTGTATATATGTTACTATATGTTTTAGACCCTATTGATAAAATAGTATACAAGAACAATCAAGGCAGTTTAGATGTTACAAATTCACTGTTCCCATACCTTCACAACATCATTAGACAACAGCAGCACAAGGCTATAAACTTTACTGACATGTTTTGCAGAGAGAGAAATGGAGAGAGAGTGGGATGGAAAGATGGGGGTTTGGGGGAAAAAGAACAGTTAGTAACTTAAAGCACTATATGTGTGTGGTTTGAAAAACAAGGCAGGGTAGTGCAACCATGCTCTGTTTGTAGGGGAGTTAAAAGTAAACCAACGCACATGTATGTTTATACACAAAAAGTGATTTAAAATATCATTCAGGTTCTTTCAAACAGCCAACAATCAATTGAGCATCTATGTTTACAATATGTTTACAATAGAGTTTGAAAATTACATAAGCTAAAGTTCATAAGGTAGACCCCCAAATTTTAATTTAATAATTCCAGAAATTGTGGCTTATGTGATATCACGCCTTTATTTGTGGAAAGTAGAGAATGTAACCTTTCCAAGAATAACATTTACATAGTCCTGAGGTCAACTGAACCTGACTTTTGACCTACAAAACAATAAATGGGTTGAATTTGGAACGGCTCTATTATTGACTTTCTACCTGGTTATGGTTTAGTTTAATAATCATTGTGATGAGATGTATTAGAATCCATGAACAGCAAAGAGATGTGCAACAATGAGAACAGCATCACTAATAACAGCATCATGTTAATGCCTTTGTGCTGATAAAATGAATAGGAAAGGCCTAGTTGATATATGCTAAATATTTACAGTATACTGTACACAGTCACTACTTCATTTTACAGAATTCTTGACCATGAGCAGGACCCCCAAAATTATTGACTGTTGATCACCCTGTCCATGACACCTGACACGGTGGTGGTCTTTTAATACATGGCTATTATAGATAATATGAATTGAAACCATTAAACACAATTCAATAAAATTAAATTATACAATTCAATACTTCTAGCATTTCCATGTGGTAACTGAAAAAAAAAAAAAAAAATTAAAGAGGATTGTCTGCCCATACTCTTGTAATACTATTACTCCTACTTGTTGACGTGAGTGAACCCGGAGTACAAAAGGTACATTCACTGGCTTTCACCTCTACCGACAATTCAATTCATTCAGCTCAGTGGCCTTGTGGTACCGAGTGTGAGAGAGGTTGATGGTTCAAGCTCCGTGGACTCGCTTTACTCTCAGCACTGTAAATCATTATAGCCCCAAAAATAAAGCATTGTAAGTAAACCCACAAGAGATTGTTTGGGGTGCATATCAAGATGTCACTTCAAAATCAAAAAGGTCTCTCTTTTTTTTTTTAGGTAAATACTGACTCTGAAAGGTGTTTGAAAGCACTATTTGTTATTTAAAAGTGATTCTTTATTATTTGTGGGGTAAACAAACACCACTTTGTGTTTCACAACAATTTTGGGCGTCTCTATATACTAAAGTTGTGTCTCAAAACGGTCACCAAGCAGTGTTTCAGTATTCACAACGTGATCTGGAAGCACCAAAAATCTGTGTATATGCGTTGGGCTCCATTCAATTGGTGGTAGTTGAAACAAACTACAAAGTTCATGTCAACGGATTTTCCTTTATTAACAGTATAGAAGAAGAAGGAGAAGAAGCAGAAGAAGAAGAGGAAGAAGGAGAAGAAGAAGAAAGGAAGGTAAGGAGGAAACAGAAAAGAAGACAAAAAAAAATAAATAGACAAAAGGAGGAGGACAGGATCGGTTCGATCAGTTGCAGAGGAACTCATGAGTCTGCAAAGTGCTCATTGGAAAACACCGTTGTGAAACCGGACCAGCAGAGTGGGCGCAGGCTGGGAGAGGTAGTCAATACTATGGCTGCAGGGGCAGTTGACAGTGGGTGCAGATGTGGTCTTTATGGTCGATTATCGGCATCGGAGGGAGACCTCACCTCATAGCTCTTCTGCAGTTCAGCCGAAGCGGGACAGACAGATAGATGTTAGTATCTAGAACAAGTCTGCCGGTGCTGAGGGAGGAGGGACAGAGGGGGGGGGGAGGACCGGGTCCGGTCAAAATGGCGACCAATGCAACAAAAGGAAGAGCGAATGAGAGGAATCGCTGTTCACACGTTAGCCTGTTACTTCACAAAAATAGCTGACTGATGTGAAAATATCCTTGCGCGAACAAACATTTTAACATCAGAAAGTAAAGCGGATGATTTGCATTACTGGTTGTAAAGAAATGGGATCCACATGAGAGAAAATCGAAAAAATAACAGTATGCCTTCTAAAATCATTGAACACGTCTCTAAAATAATGTAGGACATATCTGTGACTTGCTGATATTACACAACAAAGTTAACTCTAATGCCATGATCACACATCGTTTGTTGAATGAGTTGTTCTCCGATGGAAGTTCACCGGTTTCGAATAAGATGTATTCCAGATGCGTTGGATTCAACCTATTTTTGCCAGGTTTCTGTGATGATTTTATGAGAACTGTAACGTTCTCATCAATCATAAGTTCTACAAAATACATCATACTCTAATCATAGTAGCATAACACCCCAAAACGCAATTTTGAAGAATAGGATTTGGTCACTAACCACACCAGATGAGTTTCATCTCCATAAGTCTGTACATATGTTGTACCAATATAGATACATCCGCACGACATGTGTGATCGTGGCATAACACACACCTACACACACAGTAGGTAACAGATAACAAAACGCACAATGTAAATGTTGTAAAATGAAGTACAGTGACTTCTGACAACAAAGTATGGATGTGAAATGGGGGATGGGGAATGGGAATGGGGGGCATCCACACTGTTTATGTATACATTATTGGTTAGGGAACAACATTATGAACAAGGACTACTCATAGAGCCATGCATTGCTGTTGTTGCGATGGATGGTAGGTTGACGGGTGCCCTCTGCTGGTGAAACATGAGATGGCAGGCAGGTTTGACAGCCAGATGGAGATGGATCAGGACAGC
The DNA here is from genome assembly GCA_900302305.1 of Polymixia japonica. Lineage (NCBI taxonomy): Eukaryota > Metazoa > Chordata > Actinopteri > Polymixiiformes > Polymixiidae > Polymixia > Polymixia japonica. Next base: position 17,684 of record OMKK01002112.1, on the reverse strand, counting down.
ACACTGGTGTTCTGCGAATCCACATCTCGCAGATTCATGACATCCGTACTTACTCCGCTCTCATATATGGGGTTGTCGAAAGCTGACTCCTCCGTCATGTTGTCATACGGTGGCAGGGACGATGGCATCCTGATAGACTTCCCTTGGAGTCTGAGGAAAAGAGAAGAGGGACTAGAATATTCCCTGGGAGCTCGTTTGAATTGTGAAGAAATTAAATTGAGGTTTTACGGCACGGCTTACTTTGCAAAGTAGACGTAAATCCCGAAGACCACTACCAAGATGACTGCGGTCGGAATAAAAACAGCAAGGGCAACGTTGGTTCCTTCCATGCCGTACTCCGAGTTAACAACTAAATAGGGAAAAAAAAGATATTATTGCTGTAAAATAAGGGGAAATAGTCAAACAAACTGTAATAAGATTCATAGATATCACCATGCTTCAAAACCTGACTCACCATCCAGTCTGCGTTCGTTCACATATGGGGTTGAGGATTCTACAAAAGAGTAATTGCTATTTATTGAGTGGTTGGCACAAGAGCTGATACATTTAATTCCAACGTCACACAACTTACGATCCTCACAATGCATTTACAAACAGCTGTGAAATTCACGGCATGCGTTACATGCAACTGGTTTTCAAGCGCTGCCCTGTTGCGGCTAAACGAGGAATTACAACATTGTTTTGGTTTGCACGTTGAATTTTGTCAGTGAGGAGGAAATAATTGTGGTTTTATGTCAAACAGGTATGTCTACCTCTACAGGCAGGGGGTGTGCTGTTCCACTGTGATGGGTGTCCAGGGACACAGTGGATGGTGGGCTCCCCCTGCAGCTCATAGCCTGTATGGCAGGAGAAGCTGAGTGACTCCCCTGCCTGGTAGAAGGCCTTTTCAGAACTCTGCACGCTGGTGGAGTGAGCACCAGGGTTCCTGCACGGCTCGTACTTCTCAGCTGAAAGGAAAGCAATAATATAAGGAAGCATAATATATATATATAATATACACACTCGCACACATGGACACACACACACACACACACACAAAGACGTAAAATTTATCCACACAGCACATAAAATGGTAGGTCAAATATTTTGTTTTACACTTTCCAATTGAACTAATTATTAACATTTTATCTGTATTAAGTCAGTATTTGTCAGGGAACATCTATGGTAGCATAGCATTACTGTAGTAGAACATTATTCCACAGCATAGCCCTAGAACGGATATAAATGTTAGAATTTGCAGATCTGATGTTCTTATGTTAAAAAAAGCCCTTGAGGTCTATAAATACCTATTTTATTTTCTATATTTGGTGTACAATTTCAAAATACAGCAAAAAATAACACAAAAGTGATTCAAAAGTGTGCATCGATGTGTGTGTGTGTGTGTGTGTGTGTGTGTGTGTGTGTGTGTGTGTGTGTGTGTGTGTGTGTGTGTGTGTGTGTGTGTGTGAGAGTGAGGTTGTGTATGTGTGTGTGTTTCGGACTTATCTGACTTACGGACACACTTGGGCAACCTCTCACTCCACTTGGGGGTGGCAGAGTCTCTGTTGTAGCAGGTGAGCAGGCTGCTGCCGGACACGGTGTAGCCTTTATTACAGATATACTGCACCGTCGATCCAACTGCGAAGCGGTGGCCTGTTATCATCTTACGACTGTGCTCCACGTTCCCTGGGTCCTGACATGTCAGGACTAGTCCAACACAAGAAGCATAATAGCAATAATGACAATAGTAAAACAATTGTCTACGCTTTTTAAATGCTTTACATTCAAATAAATAACATACAGAGGGTACGTCTATGAGAAAAAAACACAGCGTAATTGGCACAAATCTTGAATTAGGACAAGGAAGAACAGTACAGTTAGTTATTGATATTTTAAAGGACTTATCTTAAGCACTTACAAGATAAATAAGCACTACGTACACATGCAGAACATCATGTTTTCTCCTTCCCTACCAGGTAACAGTGGTTATATTGTACGTTTCATACTGTAATTATGTGTACTTTGTGGCCAGTTAATAATAACCATCATTCTTTTATAGCAGCAATGTCTGGTCTTTATCAACTTACAGTACTTGTTATTGTGAAATATAGGTTCTTGTGATGCGTTTACTAGTAACTGTATTTAAACAGCAGCCTGTAATTTGGTAAAGGATTTACCAAAATTCCCCCGCCACTAGATGACAGCTAGAGGTTTATTTCTACGTAGCATAAGGGCTGCATTGTGACACGCTGGTACCGCTCTCCCTCGGCCCGCGTGAGCTCGACTCCGCGGTCCGCCGTCTAGAACACAGTTCGCTCGACGGGTTTTAAAGAATAAATGACTGGCGCAATTCTCGCGAGCAGATGGAGAGATGCCTCCCTCGCCTCCTCTCCCCCCTCTCACCTTCTACGCATCTCGGCACGTCCCCGCTCCAAGTGAGGTCCCACTGGCACATGAGGATCTCGGAGCCGACAAGCTCGTATCCAGGGTAGCACTGGTAGGTGATCACTGTGCCGTGGATGAGGTCGGGGTGGGAGGTGCTCTTCCAGCCGTTGGTGATCTCTGGCAGCTCCGAGCAGGTGTCGTTTCTTGGCACCTCTGCAAGCGTGGGGCGCAGAGTAGTCGGCGTTACGGGGTGGCGGTCGGAGTGAGGTAAAAGAACGGGATAAACAATGAATAAAAACAAAGACGACAGCAAGGAGGAGGAAAGTGTCTTCGGGGAGTTTTGCGGAAGGTTGAATGTTAAATGCCCGGTACTAGATAACTTTGCACGTCAGCTGGTTTATATAGAAAGATGGTTTAGATTATACTACTTTGACTGTAGGCTGTTCTGTATGTGTATTAGATACTACTGGTTGAGGACTACACTATTCACTTGAAAGGTGAAACCCTATGATGTTTGCCAAGAGGAACATAGCAGGTTCGTACTTCCTCTTCGTTGTAGCATATGTGGCCGGGCACACGGTCCACTGAGCAATGTAGGAACAGTCCACCCTGTAAATGCGCTTGTGTTTTGGTGTTGTCTAATCCTATGCACCTGGGCTAATCCATAAGACACACAGAGAGAGAGAGAGAGAGACCGAGAGAGAAAGAGCTTTGCTTTTCCATCTGTCGGTTTCAATGCACGAGTTGCGTTTTATATACTGCGCACATTAACTGTTTGCTCTCTTAATAAATTGTAGTTATAGCAGTAATTTCTTGTTTCCGTCTCTCTTTTACAGGGAAAACCTGGGAAACGGAAATGTCTTATTCAGATGAGTGTGCACAGTTTAGTACCAAATTGTGGACAACTCTCTTAAAGCTTGAAAGAAGGAAGTAATCAAGCAACACAAGCTGTTCAACTGACAAAAGGACACTGTGATAATACCAAGAGTGAAGATTATGGGTACATTTCCAGTCTTTTTTTTTTTTTAGCGCAGCTATTAAACAGCCCACATTTGGGTGTAAAAGCTCATAAAAGCTCCAGAACAACTTGCTTAATGATATGACAGATTAGCATAATGATTTCCTGGATTCTAACTTCTAACTAGTTATTCATGGTTACAAAGTATTGACTGAACTTTCCAATATCATGGGAATTATATACGTTTTTTTTTAGTTTTTTTTATCTTGCATTTCTCTTTCACCTAAAGCAAGATAATATCGTATTTCATCTTCTGACTGAAATCAAAAGTGTTCATTCAGTAAAACGACAGCCCTGCAACATTGAAAGGAAGGTCGGTTAAAGGATCAAATCCAGCATGTCAACGGCGCCGTTGCCTCACCAAAGAAGTGGACCACGAAGCCGTTGTTGTAGCCGTAGATGTTGGTGGCGGGATCTGACTGAAACTGGATGGTGACGTCAGCCATTGACGTGTAGAGCTTGAAGTGGGGTCTCGTGCCACTGTACTGGCCCAGGATGTTGGCTGTCAGGTCGTCGCCATCGTAGAAGGTCAGAAGGTCGTTCTTACCCACATTGAGACTACGGGGGAAAGACAGAAATGACCCCGAATGAATGGACGGCGTCTATTCAGACGAACCAAAACCGCAACATCTGCATGTTGCTTTAGACAAGCTGAACCGTTGAATGCATCCCTGTGATACAGTTACCATGAAGACTTGCATGTAGAGTGAAGCTAGAGTATGTGGTGCAGTGCTGTGGGTGTTTGCTGTGTGTGCTGCACACTATGTGGCCTTTATCTCCTTTAGATGATGAGAGATATCTTACAAAGCAGCCTCAGCACTTGGTAAATTTAAATTCTGTTTACACTGGATGGATCTGATATGAAACAAACACTAAATAATTCATACTGACGCTCTCATGAATATGTAAGAAATTGTATATTTGTAAATATTGGAGCATAATAAGGAACTCAAAATTCTTTATTCCTTCCATTTTCATACTAATTAAAGAAAAAAAAAGTGTCATCTCTGTGAATAAATGAGAAACCAAACTAATGTCTGCTGCTGGAGAGGGTAGAATTTATAATAATTGCTTGAACAATCTTCAAACTCATCTTTGGTTTACTTAGAAGCAAACAAAAACAGCCACGTTACCTTAACGACCAGGAATATGGCAACAAAACAATGCGATATACATGACAAGGAAAGGCAAAAAGGTAAGTAAATAAATATTTAATACCAAAGAACTTCCAATTACTACCTTGTCCAGTGTTTGTAAGTGTGTAAAATTGAATTAATAGCAGTACACAAAAAAAGCCGGAGTTTGATGGAAATCCTGCTGTCACTGATTAACTTAAGAATGCATTAACCTTTCCATAGCGGGATTCATAAGCCCTTGCCTTCTTCACAAACCAAAAGCAAAGCTTGACATTTAGTCAGAGGCGGGAGGAGTGAGACGGAATGAAAACATAATAAGCCACAGAAGTTGTAGTTCCCCGCTGATTACTTCAGCAGGGAAAACCCAACGGTTGTTCTTTCTGTGCCTTAGGGCAGGTGTCAAAATAGCTGTGCAGATCTCTGTATGGGTCCGTGATTGTCTTGTGTTAATATTCACGGGCTTTGTCGGAGAATGCTTACACAGGGTAAAGGAGGCGAGCTCCGTTCTCCAAGCAGATATGGGTTGGAAACAATGTTCCTGCAGCTATCAGTCACCTGTCTCCTGCTTCGGATACCCGGCGTATTAACTCTGCATCTAGTTACATGACCGACTGCACATGACTATTCTCAGGTACCCACAGCACTGATTTTGAATTTTGGCTATTAGGAAACACCAGTCCTAGCCCTTCCCCCTTCCGTTGCGCAGACAATAACGATGTCGTCGCCATTCTAGGCCAGAAAATGCGTGACTGCTCTCAGATCAGCTCTGTCATTTAAAGATCTTTTCCCGTGTTTGTCTCTATTGTTCCTTTCTTTAGTCTGTCGGCAGATCTCCTCTTCTGCTTCTATCGCTCTCCCGACAGCCTCAAAGACCAAAAATAAAAACTTTTCAACTTCACAAAACTTGTGCTTCTTTTTGCACGTGTTGGTACGTGACCCCATGAGGCTGTTTGCGTGTATGTTTTCAGGTATTTATGTTGAGGGTTTATGCCAGATTAATTCAATCAGTCTAAGTGTAAAAAATTATATATTAATGGTATTAATGCAAAACCTACCAAAATGTGGGATTTCAGACATCTTGCCATTCTCAAAATGACGACAACACCCCTTGATGTAAATGTAAAAACGTAAATCAGAATCATAATCACTTTTATTGCCACAGTATGCAGGTCACATATGAGGAATTTGTTTTAGTGTACTGAATATGGCCACTGAATATGAGTTGTTGTTTTTTTTATTGTAATTTAATTATTTTGAAACCAACAGTTTATACAGATTGGGACTGTAAGACCACAGGGGAAGTTGTAAACTCAGAGGCAAAAAAAATCAGAGCGACTGGCGATTCCATAATTTGCTGGCACAGTGTGGCTGGCAACAGATTTGGGCTGAACTACCTCCCGGTCTCCTTCACTGGAACACAAATGAGAGATGCCAGATAGATGTATGAGATGAGAATGAGGTGAAGACTGACTAAGTGCTCCCTCTGGTTGGCTGTAGGGACAAATTACACCTCCATTTTATCTCTAAGCCCTGGGACAAGGTAGCACAACAGCAGATGGCTGTGGTTTTAAGTGATACGATTGACAGGCCGACATGGATAAATAGACTTCACCGAGCGTATAGAGACATTCTGATGCACGCTGAAAGGACCCTTGTTGCAGTATTTAATGATGTAAGTGCATCAGCAGAGCTAGTTGATATTCTGTCACCTGCACGTCACATTTTTTTGAAGTTGTGCTGGTGTATATTCTCTGTACGAAGAAATGTTCTATATGGTTTCTTAACTGTTCAACTTGAACATTTAGAAATGTAATAGTTAGATTTGGTTTGATCTGTTTAGCAGGCTAGACTAGGACCATTCCTGTGTAGATACCTCTACCTTGTGATCAGTTTCCTTTGGCTAACCGTATTTTGTTTTAAAGGAGCTATATGACATTCAGCCACTAGATGTCGCACTAGAGCACCAGCATCTCAGACCAACCACCGCCACGGACCGGCTACCAAAACAAAGAACAGAGAAGCTCGGATTACGACACACACAGAGGGAGTGTGACTTCATTCTCTGCTCAGGACAGTATTACTCCACTATATCTTTACATAGCAAATAGTTGTTTGCTGCTATAGTAATGTTCAAAATATCGTATATAGTACCGTTAACTGCTTAAGCCTTATTATTCACGTACTCTGGACTGGACCCAGACCCGCTACTCTGTCAGCGATTGAGCTGAATCACACCTGATAGTGATTGTTCTTGTTAGCAGTAGGATTTGGGCCTTAGGTCCTTAGGTCGAGCGATAGAGGAGAAGCCTTATCTTACTCAGCCTTGTCACACTGAAACAAAGTAGTCCATTTGTGAAGTCCGTTGAGGAACGCCACGGCGCTCTGCCAGTTAGTATTGTATGCG
>OMKK01002111.1:0-10608 GCA_900302305.1 Polymixia japonica | reverse complement strand
ATGTTTGGGGGAGGGGGGGGGGGGGGGGGTGCGGATGAGATGAGGAACAAAACCACAACAGATCAGAAGGGAACAGAACCCGTTAGAGGACAGGAGCACCACAGCTGGACTGACTCACCACTACAGGGGCAGGCAAGAAGGTCCAGAAAACCCCAAGACAGCGGAGCAGAACCCAACGTTAACATGAAACGGAGAGCCGCTCAGAATGCAACACAACGAAAATGGGAAGACTTGATTTAGATAAGATCCACTTTGGTATTGGGCCAGATACCTGTCTTAGGGCCGCGTCACAAAGGCCAGAACTCGACACAACATGTCAGACACACACACACACACACACTTCTGTACATTCATCTCTCCTTTTTACCCCTTTAAAAATCTTCTCTTGGATGTCATCGACCTCAACCCGGCCGTAGTGGCGGTCGCAGTGGGACATCGCCACAAGTCACCAGGCAAGGCTTTGGCAGGTTACCAAGCCGTCATTCCGAGGTCCTGCTCTATTCTATTTGGCTGGCAGAATAGTTACAATGGCTGGTGAATTTTGTGATGTACCAGCCTCCTTGACAGTTGGCCAAAAAAAAACAAGAAAAGGTAGTTCCCTTCCCCCGATGGTGATAGTGATAGTGTTTGTATTTTTTAGTCTGTTATAGTGTAAGATCTGTACGGCACGGATTTGCCATTCATCCAAGTGACCTTGGATTTTCTACCAATTTGTTTTGACCACGTTTTCAAGTGCCCTTTATGGTTTCCTCATCAAACACACTCTTGTCTATGTTTTTACGTTTTTGGATTATCGTTAAGTGCATTTTTTTTTTCTTAATGTTTTTTTTTTTTCTTTTTTACATTTTCGGATTGTCGTTGAGCGGATTCTTATCTTTCTGCTTTAAAGTAATTTTATGCGGAGAGTTGATACTTCGTTCGCTATCCGACGGGCTTTTGGAGTCTCGTACAGAAACACGGAAATGACAAAAATGAACTGCCAAACGTGCATCATATCTGTACATCAATGGTGTCGTTAGGACTCGCTGAATGTGTATCGCACCATATTTTTCTGTCTTAACTATACTTTGCTGTAAAACTTTTTCCTTTGTCAGAAGAGACTGATCAAATGATGAGTCTCGAGGAGAGCGAGAGGCGGAGAATACAATTCAGAAATAGGGAGAGATGCACCAAATCAGAAAGACACGTTTAGAGACGAGAGACAGAGATAGAGGGAGAGGAAGAGGAAGGTGGTGATCACGGTGACAATCTAGTTTGTGTTGTCCACCGCCGAGCAGAATGATCGATTACTCCTTCCTTCCTTCCTTCCTTCCTTCCTTCCTTCCTTTCATCAATTTACTGTGCCCCACCAGTCACTCAGTATTCTAACTTCACACCAACACAGATACCTCCTTCACAAACACAACCATATACATACAACATTCATGTGGAAAGGGGCAGTTGGAGCGGACACCCTACATTACATACAGAACCAGAAACGTCATGTTCTGAAGAGCAGTATGACGTCACAGCACCTCTGTGGCCTGTTGTGTAGTTGGCGGCAGATATTACTGTGCTTGCTGGGTTGTGGTGAAGACACCATCACTGTGTGATTTGATTTATTACCCAGGGCATTTGTTACCACGGCTAGCCCAGGACAGGGCAGCAAATGGCATCTTTGTCCAAATAAGAATCTCAACACATTGAGTGCTGACCTGTGACAAATCAAATGCAGGCTTCAAACACAGCACTCGTAGACTTACTCCTGAAGGACAGATGAAAATAAGTTGCGGGAGATTCAGATTCAGGAAAGGGAAATGCCAGAGTCACACTCTGATTGGTGGTGAGACGAGGCTTTATGGTCATGTGACCGAAGACCAAGGAAGTAGAGCAATATCACCATGCAAACTTTTTTTTAAATTTTGTTTTGGATGAGAGAGTGCTGGGTGATTTTTTTTTTTTTTTTGACCTCCCAATTTGGTCTACGTTTTAGAACCAAGGTAGAATCCTCCATTAGAGCGTTTTCTATATTTCTTTCTGTTCGCTTGCCTTTATACGGGCAGCACTTTGTGAATTGAACAGCATCTGACCTCTAAGGGGAGGGGCCATTCCGTTAAGTGTGTGTTTTTTTTTTTGTTTGTTTTAAATTGGGGTGGGGTGTTGATATTAGGGGCGGTGTCTGGGATGTGTGATGGACAAGATGGAAGGATTGTCTGGAGTATGGAGGACAAGGTCAAGTCCTGTCAGCGAGATCCTGACTAATGTCATATTGTTTTTGTCATAGAATGGAGGCATAGAAGAGACATTTGGCCTGACTGCCAGCAGAATAGTTTTCTGTTTGTCAGTTGATTGCCATTGATGTCTTTTTAAAGAGCCCGTTATGTCATCCAGACTGTTTTTTTTTCTTTTTCATTTTAGGTAATGTAGCGTCTTCCTTGATAGTTGAATGTGTCCTGTCTCTCTTTTGTAGATTCAGATTGTGGCAAAACAACACATCGGCTGTAGCAAGCTAGCAACAAAACTCCTATGTGTGCAGACAGCTACGCATCACAGCCATGGTAACGTTAGAGAGGGAGAGCCCCAAAGCAAATTTCTACCAAACTTTTACTAAATTTTAGTTCTTTCAGTGCTTGCATTTCAACTAAAAACCCAACATGGAAATGTTTGGGTAGTTGGGTAGTTTAATATTACAAAGCGATGAATGAACTGGATGTGTGTTATTGACCCCAACCTTAACTTTAAATTTGAGTGGTCTGTAAAATGGAAGAAATGCCCTTTGTCTTGTTTTTGAAAGTTTGGTATCTTCACTATAACATGAGTTGGAACACATTTTGGCCGTTTTTGCCAAATGATTTAAGCAGCCTTAAATGAAGAGAATAATTTTTTTTGTCTTGTTTAGATTGCAGTCTAGTTTTGGGTCTGGTTTCCCAAAGGAATCTTCAAACAAAGTCGGTCTTTGTCTATTAAGATGCAATGCGACAAATGTGATCACAGCTTTTGAAGTAACGATACATGGACAGTATTTTAATTTGGTAAAGATGGGCAATATTCCTTTCGGCAAAAATTGAATAAAACATGCATAATGTAGTTGGCTACATTCATAGGAAATATTGTATAGTTGTGTAAAAATTAGGCAAAAAATTGTTTGTTCATAATTGTGAGCAGAATTGCACATCCAGATTGCTGCTAAATTATGCCGAAGTAACTTCTCCAGTGTCGCTGGTGACAGAACTCACACAGTTTCACGACAAAATTGATTGATCTGATTCTAATTTTAACTGGTTTCAAGGGCAAAGGGTCATGAAAGACACTCACAAGAATAAGACAACCGCCATATTTGCAGACGTGTTTTTTGTTTTGTTTTTGTGCAACAGTAGCTATACGTCTTTTGGGAAACCACATCCCAGACTACAGTATATCCTGCGCTCCTGTGCCAGTCTGTTCATACTGTATTATATCCTGTTCTGCTTAGCTGTAGCCAACTCTTAACATTTCAGTTTACACCCATGTCCTGGGGCTTTCTCTGTCTCTCTCTCTCTCTCTCTCTCTCTCTGTTTATTTTATTTTCCAAATACATTCAATATTTATTAAGGCAGTGATACACAAGCAGGATTTTGCGGCAATGTATGCAGATAATTAGCCTCCAACAAAAAATGAACTGTGTAAAATGTCAAAGTCAGTCCAAAATGCATTTTTTAAACCTTTATTTAACCAGGGAAGGGTTTCGCTAGGTGTAGGAATGTGGAACACATTCACACCTGGGAGCTGCCCAGTATAACCACCACTGTTGGCCACTGGGCCGTTTCATCGGAGCAGTTACAGGTTAAAGTGCTTCAGGGAGCTCTGAAGTACTGTTGAAGCAAACTCATTCATTCACTTTCCCACCCAGATTTTCCCAGCTGGTCCGGGACTCAAACAAGTAACCTTTTGGCCACAAACCTCTCTAACCTTTAGGCTACTGTGCCATAGTGCAGCAGCCTGTATGGAAAAATGTATTCTGAAATGTGGTTTTCATTCAAAGTTGCCCTTCTATTGCCTTAAAATGCTGCTTGTGAATTATGTGCCTTTCTCTTAAAAGATATTTAATATTCAGGAGGTTTGATATGACAGTGAGTCAAAAGCTTTAGTTCTTTTGTGTTCAGGTCAAAACGTCACGTTTACACATGCCTCTGGTACATTTCAGTAACCACGGTTTAGAACTGAAACGTACTTAAACTTTAATAGTAATATTGTGGGGGGGAAAAAAGCAATGTATATTATTTAAAGGTTTTTCTTTAGATAAAGTGTATGAAAATTTATTTTGGGAAAAAGTAAAAAATAAATAAAATGTAAAAAAAAATTTGCTCAAGACGATTCAAAACCTTTCTAGGATAGAAACTACAGCAAGACATTAAATGACTTATAATGGAATGCTATGTGAGATATAAAATGAAATTAGAGACATAAGATGCCAAAAGATGAAAGCTGAAGACAATCAGGGATCAGGGATGATTCTTTTTTTCTTTTTTTGTGTGGACATACTGGTCCCATTCATTTTTAATGGAGTCCTGCTTAATTGCCCTTACCCTATAATTTCCTCTGTTTTTATTGGTGGACCACATCCCTATACATACAATATACATAGAGACACATACTACTCAACTACTGTAAACAGTTTCCTGTCATTGACAGGTTTAGTTCATTTTCTTACATGAGATTATTTTCCTGTCTTGCTCTTTTCATTTCAAAGGGAAACTGGGAAACTACTTGGAAAGGAATTAATCATTTATTCTAATTTAAAAATGTATTCTACGTTCCTAATGTCTCTAAAGTCCTGATCCTCCTCCAGTTGGCTTGGCTTAGCTAGCCTAACTTCCAAACTGAGGTAAGGGGACAAGCTTAGGGCTGGGTATCATTTTACATTATTTTTTTTATATCAATACTGGTTTTGATTCACATTCAATACCCGTTCTAAAACAATACTTTCGGTAAACATTTTCCTTTTATTAATGAAAGCACATTTCATTGAACAGTAGACTAAATAATTTAAGCCAATCATTTGTACCATCTACAAATGCAATCTACCTTCCTAAAGGAAATCAGTGTTGTCTTTCTGAATATAAATTCCCTTAAACTGGAAGAAAAGTTGAGTTCTCATAACAATACATCATTTTGAACTGTCAGTAGCTTTCAATGTCTTACAATCCATTTTGATACAAAACAAATTGTACGGTCCTGCTGCATTTGGATACCCAGCCCTACGGAAACTGATGTTATTTTGGATTTTGGGTTGTAGTATACACTCACTATGCCTAGTCTCCCCATATCTTTAACGTAGCGTAGACCGCAATTTGATTTACTGTTTAGCGTTATTATACTATCGAGGGGTCATGGTCACTTATCTTAGATTAATGCTACTTCTTTTAGCACCTTTAGTTCTATGAGGAACCTCTTTTATAGCTAGTAACTTGGGTGAAGCACGTGTGGATACTGCTGTTGCTCGGACTAAAAGCTCAACTTGAAGTGCAGCCCTCTTTTGCAAAAAGTCAGTATTTGTAACTTGTAGTGCTCAATGCTCATCTGAGTGCTTACAACCACACTAAATTTCAGAGGTGCAGGGAACATGCACAAGTGTGTCCGTTGAAAATAATCGAGGAAAAGGTGGACAGGTGACCTTAGCCTCTCTCGATGTGATACCGGCCCTCTTAACGTAAAAAGCACTTCTCAGAAGAATCGCTCTTCAGTTCAGACGCACACCAACCGCCACCTCTCCTCCGCAATGCAAGTTGGCACGAAACTGGCGTTAGGATAACCCAAAGGTGACTTGTACTTTGTGTATAATAGTGAGCTTTTCTATAGCAACATAACAGAAGGGAGGGAAGGACGGGAGGAGGGAAGAAAAGGAGAGAGGACAACAAATTGCACCTATTATTGTCCTGTTGACAGTTATTCAGATGCTCTTTTAGCTCCATGGCGTTTTGACATGCACAATCAGTTGTTTCCCCAAGTCTCTGGCTCTTAAAAACTTGTCTATAAACGTTCTACACTTTTTAAGGGGCCTGAAACATTTTCCTAGCCTCAGGTGATTCTGTTTTTATTCTTTTAGAACTAAATTTCAGCGTTTACCAATATTAGCCAACATTGTGCTTACTGTAGAGTTGTTTTATTGCCACGTAATGTTAGCTAATAGAACAGTCTAGAAAGTGAGAAAACATTGTGAACTGTGAAGGCCTTGCTTACTTCAGAGGCCTAACTCTTTAGATAGATGGCTCTGCTCGGAGCCGGAGGTGGACTGTAGAAGATGGAGCTGCGTTCACAGGAACACAATATTAGAAAATGTTCATATATGACAAACGGGTATACATTGGTCTGTAGTGTACCACAACCACTACGCTTAGCAGAAGATAAACAACTGCTCTGCTCTAGATATTTCTGTTTAGACAACCAATGGCAAATATCTGATTTCAAATGTTTGACAAAAAAAAAACATCAAGGTGGGTTTGCTTTTGCAAGTCATGAACCTTATTAACCTTAAAAAAAATTCACATCTCACCAGCATTTCATTTCTATCGATAACATTCAATTTATGATAGAGGAATACCCTCTATTTGTGATTAAAACATTCTTTAGGAGGTTTGCTTCAGTCTGCTTTGCCTAATATATTGATTATCCAACCGCTTTTCTGCGAATGCCAAGTGTAAACCAATTTTTTTACTCAAGTTCCGTTGTGACTTTAACACTAAGTCATTGCACTTTCCAGTCCTCTGCTAACTCTACAGATCTACACATACCTCATACAGTTGCAGATTTCAGGTGCTTTTGCTCCTGACAAAGGTTATGTGACACTTGGACCTCATTACCTCAATAGTTATAGGACATCGATATTAGACTACATTATATGCACAGCTCTGTTTGTTTTTAGTTTTCAGTTATATTTTGGTTTTGGACAGATCTTGGCTTATATATATGAAGCATCAAAGCTCAAAGGTCAGGTAAAAAAAAAAACCCAAACATGCATCTGGCACATTCTTCAGGAATGAAGAAAATAATGCTTATTTTCTCACTTCCATGTTTGAAATGACCCAACGGGGTTTTAAAAGGTTTCCACAGCCCAGGGGTCATGAAACTCACTCAACAGATAAATGACCATGGAAGCTTTAATTCAGAAGTAGGCAAAATAAAAAATTGCAGTTATGTGTTTTTTCCGCAACAGCAGCGCTATACTGCACTGTATACACACACAGGTGCTCAGTAAATCACTTGTGGCTGTTGTCAAAGGAAAACCTCACATCTCCAAAGGATCAGCATTTCAGAATTGAGCAAAACATCCAATGTTCCATATTCACGACAGTGCATTTTTGAAAAATGTGAATTCTTTTTTTTAACGGGGTAATATGGAGGCATTCAGGACTACGTGTATAATTGTAGCAACCTATAATGTGCCACCAGCGTTTAGGTAATTAGCCAACATGTCCCTCGTCAGGATACAAAGTTACATTTGAGGACGATACGCTTGGAAACATAGCCAAGTGTTGAAATGTATCGGTGTTGGGTTTATTGTGCCTTAGGATCACGAAACGTATGCAGCAGATAAAAGGCGGTGTGAACGTTTGTTTGGTGTAAAAGCAGGACAATGAAAAGGGGTTGAGGTTTTCCCAGACAACAGTGGCATTGTTACCCGTTATTAACAATCCACAGGTCCTCCTAACAATATTTACAAAGCAATAGAACAGAGAAATGCACCTGGATGAAATCATACAGATCATCAGGAACACGTGTGTATATATAGGATGCCATTGTCAGATTACCATTGACAAGAGCTGTATTATAAAAGCCAGGCAATTGTAGAAATGATATCGACATCAAGACCAATCCTGTTATAAACTCTTACAATGAAAGATAAGTGGACAATTTTATATTAAGTTATTAAATCTTAAACCGTACCGGGCAGAGGAATTACAAACAAATAATTAATAGGAAAAGTAATCCTGATTGATCTTAAAACTTTATTTAAATTAATTTAGAACTTTACTATGAATATTGATCTGCCAAAGTATGTGTGGCTGACTGCTTATAATATCTACACTGCAAAAATATTAGACTACCTGCACTTTATGTGAAATAGGTTGACCAGGTAAAAACTACAATCTCCCATTGCTTTTAAAGCCACTAAAAGTCATGAAGAGGAGATGAAGGAAATGAGACAGGCTTAAAGTGACACTCTCAAAGATGCCCTGTTTTGTTGTCTTTGGCGGCACCTATGGTGAAAAGCGGTAATTGCAGGTGTGTAATTGGACCTCACTTCAAAGGGAAAACGTGCCACTAACGCTAATATGAATGCATGGTGGGAAAGTCGCCACAAACACCCGGTTCTTAATACTCAATACTGCAAATACAAAGGCTTTCATCAGTGGGCCATAGGCTCAATCACTATTGTGTTACGTCACTTGCCGATAGATAGTGACTTAACAGACATTTATTTAAAGGAAAATCTTTGGAGATCTTCGAGATTGCCACTTTAAGAAGGATTTTTAATTTTTTCAATATTAATAAGATGGTCCTAATATTTTGTATACTCTGTGTAAACCCCTTAATATTGGACTGGTGTGATATGTCTTTATTTGTTGTCCCTGTATTGAATTTACCAGGTGCATTTCTCTTAATACGTATGAATATTGATGATAAAGGAGGACGTTCAAGATAACGGTCATTAAGCATGTATAACTTCTGTTTTCGGCATCACAACATGGCATTCAGTCAAGTATCATGTAATATCACCAAACACGTCAATAATATTGTTTTTAGGCCGTTTCCTTAAGTGTTTATGTGGTTACCTAGGAAAAGAAATGTCACCCAAGCCTCATTCAAAACTGCAGATTGTCATGAACCAGTTATGAAGGAGTTCTTCAATGAAACTTTTGGGGTTTTCCTATAATTGCAATATCTAGAACCCCTAAAGGTTCCTTGAAGTCTTTTTACTTTTTGGAGTGTAAATCTTGTCATCCAAAATTGGAGAGGGAAATACAGGGATGTTTCTGTTTTCAAAGGTTTTGTTTTATTTTTAGATTTATACATTTTTCTAAATTTTACTTTAGAGGCAGATTCATGTTTGTCGTGACAGGGAAATCTGGAATGTTTATTTTTTAATTAGCTTTTATTTAGTTCTACTCTGTTAGACTGATCAATTGTTCTACTTATTTTTAATTCATCTCAGTGTTTGAGTTTGCAATGTTTTGGTATGAAATATGGCCTTTTTGTCATTCGCAGACTGGTCTAATTTTAAAAACGAGTTTGGTCTCCGAGTGCGTACCATTCAGCATTCAGACAGTCCATTCAGAAAATGGAGCGCAAACTTCACATGGTTCTTCTGGTCCCAGAAGTACTTCACAGCCTATTGATTCAATCTAAGCTCAAGTCTTGACATGATCTATAACTGTGGCCATTTTTAATTAGTTATTGCCAGACACTCACACCTAAAGCATTGCAGATATTTTACATGTTACCTATCCTATCGACTCACAAAAGACACCGAGTCGTTCTCTCTGGATTACTGGGCTGCGGTTCCAAGTTAACTCTGGAAAAGATGATCAGAAAGGGAAAAGGACCCCGGATGTTGTTCCTCTTTACCTTGTGCCCCATGTTGTGAACATGAGCACCATGTGAATGTCATACATGCCAAGTTAGAACTCTGTCTGCCATGATAATAACATTATGTAGGCAATGGTGATGTTTTTCTTACTTGTTTTAGACAATGAGACTTGGTACTTTTTAGTTTTACGAGTCAAACAAACCAATAAATGTTGACAACTACCAAACAGGGTCTGCCTCCTCTTTTTACCTCAGTACTGATGCCCCATCGCCTGGTTCCTTCCGGGGATTCCCACGCTCTTCCACATCAAAGACTTACAGTTAGATACGTTTTAGACCACAGACCCCCATTTGGTAAATGGTACCCATGTGTGATATTTGTTTTCTGTCTCTACTGTGGGTGGGGATATGATGGTGAAGAGAATGAAACTTATGATTAAAATGGTTGGAAAAATGACAGAAAAGCAGTATAACTAACTAATATAATAACTGTATATCAGGTGGACAGCACATAATGGCCAGATGGCCAATTTCAAATTTCAAAAACAGAGGTGCGGGTCGGGGCATAATGAGGTATCACATTGTCAAGGTGTTGCCCATCTATATAATATATTGTCCATAACATTGTGTTGCACCACAAACAGGCAATGAGAAACTGCCTGTATTTGGTGAAACATGTAAATGACCTGACTCAGCAGGGCAGGGGCTGGACTGGTGGGACAAAGTGAATATTAATAACAGTAGGCTATAAGGCACGTAAGTGTAGTGATAAACATTCTGCTGGTATTAACAATAACAATGGTAGAAGTAGTACTTTAGCAGCAGCTAATACTTCAGAATTAAACTGTAGTTGACTAACTCTAACCTAATACCATTTTCCATATTAACCATAACCATATTATCCTTTATTAATATGCTAGAGCTAGAATTTCACCATACAATGTATTATTATTATTATTATTATTATTATTATTATTAATAATAATAATGCATTATTATTCCTAATGACTATTATTATTATTGCGTTAGTGATCATGTTCCAATATGCTAAAATACTGAAAA
>OMKK01002110.1:10199-25522 GCA_900302305.1 Polymixia japonica | reverse complement strand
GGGTGGGGGGGTCACCTGACACCTCGCCAGTGTTTCATCTTCCGACACAGAGCATCATATTACCTAGATCAATCAGACAAGGGTGTGAGAGGTGGGCTGGCACAAGCCTTTGGTCTGTCATTTAAAAAAGCATGACATGTTCATCTAGGAGCTGTGTACCAGCAGCAGATCAGCGCTATCATGACTACTAAGCCCTCAGGCCAGGTCCTCATTCGTGTCCATAGAGGTTCACTGTGTTGTGTATATGTTGTTGCATACCTAAGATGATTTGGTTTGATTGGTGACATTACTTTTAAGAGGGTAACCTGTAAATGGCAGGGTGTTGTTTTATTCTTGGCTAAACTACTTCTTACCTCTTGAAAACTGGGTGTGGAGAGACAAAGTGCATCATAGGCATTAACTGGAGTCTTTCAGGTAAGCCAGACTTTGTTGTGTTTTGAGGGGTTAGCTGGGGACATAATGAGCCCCAGCCAGCCCAGCGCCAGACCTAATGAAAACGTTGTGACTTCTGAAGAAGCGAGAGATATTACAGGTCTCAACCGCTGGGGCTGTTTCAACATGTATCGGGTGGCAGAAAATAATGGTTGTCACAACACCTTTTAGGCGCTAACTAAAAATACTCCATGTTCTGGGAAAAGAGAAGAACCTTGTCGCGTCACCGTTTGAGGGGGCTACCGCATTTTCAACACCCCCAGCATCATTTTGGGTGTTTAAATGGTGATATAGCAATTTGTGATTCAAATTTAGGTGTTATCTTTCGCAGGACGCCCTTCAACACTTAAGTCATACAGTAGATCAGAAGATATGCAGTGATAAATGCTAATTGTACCTGAGAACTCAACGTTTGACAAATGATTGGGATTTTTTCCATCAGTTGCAAGCTACTCAAGTACCAAAACAGTACTTGACAAAAAGTGACGTATCACTGTCCAAGCTTTCAGGCCCACTCCCCGTGATATAAAACTATGGAATGGAATCAACTTTGTTTATCAATGGTTGCCATGGTGTTGCTAATGCACAATGTTAGCTTGCTAACCACACAGCCATTTTCCATTCACAGAAAAATAAGGAGGAAAGCAATTAGTAAAACTGGCTGGAGGACGGCTCTAAGACCAATTGTTATTAGTTATATATTAATTTATTAACGTGCCCAAGGAAAAGAAGCAGTAATATCTTCAAATAACCTGTATAATAATGTTATCATTTCTTATTATTGTAAAATGGTGAGATTCAATATGGCATTGGTGTCGTCATAGCTACAGCACATACCATAATATTTGCCATCAATTTCTTCCTCGGCTTGTAGCAAATACACAGCAAGAACTACAGAGGTTAGACAACAAACATTACCCTGCGGCAAAATCCCTTTGTACAATTCTGCCAACTCTCTAAATATCAACACGCTAATTGCTTAGCAGGGTGTGGTAAGCTGCAGTGTCTCTTTCCATGTGTATTTATGTTCTTTGAGAGAGTGCTTTGTGCAAGTTTACAGGAACACAGGCAATAGTGGGTGAGTTTTGCGTACATGCGTTGATAGAGAGCAGATGTTCACGAGAAAGCAACATGTACATGTAGGTGTCCAATTTGTGCCAGAGCAAATGTTACGGTACTTCGTGTGACTTTTGTATTGTTGTCACGGCTCGGAACAGGGACCCAGGAGCACGACGGCTCAAGAGGCAGAAGTGTAAATAAAAAGTCTTTACTTAGACAAAAACAAACAAGCACATGCAAATCCAAGCAGGCAGGCAAAGGTACAAAGGGAATGAGCTGAGGCAGAATCCAAAACACAAGCCAGGTCGAACCTCGATCAAACAAGGATATCAAAATCCAGAAGGGCAGGCAAAAGTACAAAGGGGTCCAAAAACACAGGTCATGTCAGTACGCCATCAGGAACAGGAACGGGCAGGCAATAATCAGAGCGCTGGAAAGCTAAGGCACAAGGCACGAAGACAATCTGGCAAAAGACAAGTGGAACTGAACCGGTATTTATACAGAGTGAGCTAACGAGGGAACAGGGAAGAGGCGAGCAGGTGAATGATTCTACCTCTGAGGAGTGACAACAGAATCACTGTAGTACATACAGACAGACAACTGAAATTAATAAATCACTGAATGAATAAGTAAACTGAAATACATAAACCATGACGATTGTACCCCTTAAAAGGCAAATTAGATGATTATGATGATAGATGCCCAGTTGTTGGTAAATGCACCGTATCTAAATCGTTAATGGGTCATTTTAGCATGTTATCTCCTCTACATGTAACGGAACATTGATTATTCACTATGAATCACATATTCAGCTTGCTGCAGGCAGGGTTCTTTATGGCGAGGTTAATGATATTGTTATACGACAGATCAGGGTAATTAACTTAGTCTTGGCATTGGCAGCAGGTGCTGAACATCACTGGCACAGAACTGGAGCCCCGTAATTCACATCACACACACACACGCACACACACACACACAGACACACACGCACACGCGCGCGCGCACACAGACTATAAGCATTTGTTACCGGAGCGCCGCTAGAAACCCTTTTGGGTAACAGAGGCCTTGACGCTGCCTTGGCATTACATGGTTTGCGACGAACGGATTAAGCTCAGACGAGCCAGAATTTATGATGTGAAACGAACACAATGAGCGACAAGCCGACTCCTCCCTGGATAGGCAGCCACCGGCTGATAAAGAGATTTACAGGCAAGATATCACACCTGATTGCCTTTACGCCGCGGGAACAGGAGAACGTACGAAGACGGAGCACATGAGTGCCGTCCCGTTGCAGTAGGTTTACCGTACATGTCGAGTGAGTAATAGATCCCTCAGCGCTTGTTCTAAACCTCTAAACCTCTGGAGCTATAAGGTCAAGTTTTGACCTGGCTAAACTGAACATTGAAATGTCCATAAATCATGTATTCTCAGGGCTCAGAATCCCCCAAATTACCGTAAGACCTGCATAGCGCATATTTGGCACAATATTGAAAATCTTGACCATGATCTTGGAAAATTATACAGGACAAAGGTAGCGTGTGGTTTATGGCAGTGTTCTTCGCCCTCCCTAACTGCTATGTAAATCTGGAAAGACGTGAAAAGAAATTTCAATGGACTGTCTCAACCTTCTGAAGTATGCATACATTACACAGTTGCGTAGCGCGGTGATGTGTTTATCCAATGCTAATGATCACGGGTAGCCTTACAGAGCGAGTTCACGCTCATCAATACCTCGTTTGTGTTGGCCTCGTACAACTTTGTTATGCTGTGTTAATGTTGGATCAGTACATTAGCAAAGCTACATTTCAAATGAGCATTGCGTTCTGAATACAGTGTTGTTCTACTGGTGCAGTTTGCCTGTTTAAATATAGAATTCAAGTTTTTAGTCTCAAAGGCTCAGACTCAGCCTTGATTCCTGTTGACACTGCTGTTCAGGAATGCAGGCAGCTCCGGCCTCGCTGGTGGAGCTTCTGTGACTGACTGACCTCGTTTCCCTCAACCCCTGGGTTGAACTCCATTAAGGTCTGTCTGCAGCCTGTAATTTTACCCACAGCCTCTTATCGTGTTTGTCTTGTCTCCTCCTCAGGGGGTAGACTTTTCACCTGCAGACCAACTTCACCTCACCTCAGTCAGCTGTCTGCGTAGGATACAGTCAGTGGGATACAGTCAACAGGTTAGAGCACATGACTGATAGAAAAAATACCTTGAAAAGCGAAAAAGGACTTGATGATTCTAGAGAACCTTCCTGAAGGGCAAAGCGTATGTTTATCGGAACTGCCTCTAATCTATATCATGGCCTCGCCGGGAAATTACTTGCGTAAGAATATTTTTCAATCGCGACAGTAAAATCCATACTTACAGACTATTGAGTTTCAGGGCTCCCAGGTATTTTTGCTGTTTGCAAAGACCTGGTACAAGTAGAACTATCGGAGGCCATTATGTGTGTTCCCTCTAGTCTCCACTTGGTGACCTTGTCGTATGGTGACAGACGTGGCCTGGGGCAGAGGGACCACACAGCCTTGTCATCTCAGCCCAGATCAAAGGGGCCCCGCTCTGGTCTGACAGGCGGAGGCTAAAGCGAACACGGCAACTGAGGACGAGGGTTTCGAGGGATCGTCATCTCATCAGGCGGGAGGTGGAGTCTCTGCGGGCGACCCCGCGATGATCCGCCGCACGGCTCTTACCGTTAAGCAGGGAACAATCGTTCGATAGAGAGGGATCCCGAGTTATCTCAGGGGGAAGTTAGATTTGTAAAGTCTTGTCTTTCGGATAGACAAGCGGGACGAGAAAGGTGTGAGAGGCGAAGCACGCCAGGAATGTCTGAAACAAAAGCAGGGGGCGCGACTGGAAAAAATGCGGCGTGTAATGTGTCTTTAGAGGACCTCCACCCTCACTGAGCTCCGGCAAGACATTTATCTTGGCCCCGGCCGTGCTTTCTTGTGACCTCGGGGTGCTGCTGACATGCACGATCTCTCAACTCGACAATAAATACCGGAGTAGTGTGAGGATCAAATAATCGACGACGAGCACTGAATTAAACGGTGTACGACATGTGATGACCTTCTTGGTCTTATGTTACTGTAGGTCATAAAAACTCGTTTTAGCAAGTCTCCATCACAACTGAAAGTATTTTTAAGTAATTTTATACATACATTTTACATCTATGTCATAGACTGCTGCATTTTGACATTTAACGTCAAAATGCTTGCGCAATCTAATGATACTAGAAAATTGCACTAATGATTGAAATCAGTCATACACAGCAGACTAAACACAACGTTTTTAATTGCAGTCAAGTGGCCTAATCATAATTTTCATGTGGCGTCAAATAAAGCCTGCTGTATGTCCTGCTAGCACGGCTGTCTGTCATTCTTTATTTAGAATTCATTTTGTTCTTCTATTGTGTTGCATAAATGGCTTCACAAGATTGACTCACAACCCTGCCTTGATCTGATCCATCTGATCTGCTCTGCTCCGAAAAGGTCATATAGTAAATTCCTGGACCATGATATTCTCCTTTACTTCCCAGAGGTACATAATGATGCGGGGCTCTTTGTTGAAAGCACCTGTTCTCAGCTCGAATAATGGCCTACATTTTCATTCAGGATATACCCCCTAAGGGACGTCTAGTCTCCAAGCCTTGGACTTGAGGGTATCTAGTTGCCAGTGTTGCCACTGAATGTTCACCACAATCCTTTTGAACGCAGTCTAGTCAACATATGCTGGTCGGCTGATGAAACTCTTTGGGGGGGAAGGTCACCTGATATTCTGTTAAATTGTTTGATGTTGTTTGCTTGTTGTTGTGTGCATTGTGACAAAGAAGCAGGAAATGAGAGGCTTGGAGAAAAACAACAATGTAAGTATGCTTTGTAAATAGTGATACATGTTTTAGTTCAACGTTATAGTTTCTGTGACCTATGACCCACCAAGATCACTGTTCAACCCATCGCTTGTGTTGTTATACGTGTTCAAAGTCACATTACCTCCCACTTCTCATAGGATCCCATTCGCACTGAAATACAATCAATAATAATGTACGATCTGGGAAATGAGCCAAAGACTGAACATCAAGACACTGACATTTCCTATGAAGCATAACTTAATTCTAATCTCACTCAATCTAATCCTAATCTCAATTTCTCCCCTGTTCCTTCTTTCTGTGCTTTATCACTGTATTGTATTCCCTTACACCTGTGGATTAACAAACAGTGTTTAAACTAAACTAAACTTGATCTGAAGACGAGTCTGTATCATAGCAAACGCCCTACTTTCTATAATGAACTTGTTAGCAATCTGGATGTGAAAAGGAAAATGGAAGATCCAGATGGTTCATTAAATTATAGCTACAGAAGTATAAATCCTCCTAATTACACCATATCCTTCTTTGACTGTGTTAATGCTAAACCTTGGATTAAAACAAAAACAATCTCTTAAAGTTATGGTCTGTGTACGGTACAGTGGTCTGTATACGGTACAATGGAAAAAAAACAAAAAACTTTTTAGATTACTTCAACCCAACCAATAACATCTCTTAGAAAAGCTTCAGAGCATCTCAGTTGTCTTACCAGATGGATGCTTTTAAAGCGAACTGATGTGTCATCAGCGGTTGGAGAAGAAACCCTTTGGATTTTTGTGGCATGATTGCTAAAATCTCACAAAAGGAAATCATATTTCATGAATGCAATATTACCAAAAGTGATAGTCTTTCAAAAGTGGGTAATGATCCTTCTACAAGGGGCCTCTTATAAAAAAAGTATTTTAGAAAAGTAACATCTTTGTGTCTTTTATTCCTTCCCTAATCCATTAGAAGCTCCGTTTTACACTGACCTATGATAAAGACACCAATAGCGTGCAGTGTTACTTTGGCTTGTGTATGACTCGTGAGGACCGCACCATCTAAGCCTTCCTTTGAGCCATAGGTACCACAGGACTGCCCCCCAGCTCCAGGAGGACAACGCCCAGGGATAAGACCTTTTCTACAGGATCATGAGCGGAAATCTGCCCAGGCCAGTGTTATCCCTAAAGAAAAGGTAAGACAGACTTTAGCACGGCTCTCGAGAATTTACAGACATTTTAAATGGTCTTAGCCTGGGCAGAAGATCTTGAAGGAGGACTTAAGGAGCTGGGGAAGCCTCTTGATCTGCCTCCTGGCTCACCTAATAACCCTTGTCGTTAGACTGAGGGCTTTGCGTGTGGAGGTCCTAGGTTGGTCCTAGTGTTGTTTGGGATTGTTTGTGCTTTCTGGGCTACAGAGGAGAATGAGATCATCCATCAGTCCACTTTAGTCTCTAATGGGCTCAGATCTATGACATCTGGAGCGCTCTCCAACGGTGACGTTAGTGTCATGTGGCGTACGTGCTTACGTGTGTGTGTGTTGTGTGTGTGTGTGTGTGTGTGCATGTACGTTTCTCAGTGTTTGTCTGTGCGTGTGTATTAAATATCGTTATAGATAAACATAAACACAACATGTGCTCACACACACAGATTTAAATCTAATTCGCATATTTAATTCGTGCAAATAAGGCAACATGTAGGTCCTGAAATATAAACTCAAATGCCAATAGAGTGTTGACAGAATAAGGTGGAGATTAAACACACATTATTAACAGGACCGTCAGAGAGCTATAATTAGTGGGTCGAGATATATAGCATGCAACACGACCACGTTAGCTAGAAAGCTAACAGCTTTAGGCTTTCTCACTAATAACGTGAATGCAGAGTGTGAATACCTACTCTTAGCCCTGAATGTCATTCCACATATATTTTACTCTTTACTGCTTCGAAGGCATCACTGGTAACTAAATGGCACCATAACGGCAGGCAAAAGACCAAAACACACAATGAATTAGGTCACATTTTATGTTAGCTACACAGACAGCTGCATATTGCTTATATCGGAGGTTTAGATGATGGAGTAGTAGATAGTGGGTGAATATCAAAGTATTTCCTTAGTAACTTATAATTGTAGCTATCCTCATTTAGGCACTTGTGGGTCTCCTTTAAACTGTGAGAGGCTTTCATGTATGCGGTTGTGTTTATGTCATCTGTTTAGGCTGGAGGGAAGAGGAGCATGTTAACATGGTTCAGTTGGTGTAATCTTATTGAAGATGTGTAGGGCAAGAACTCCCTTTAATGTGTCTATTGTACCTCTCCTGAGTCCCTATGAGATGAAGCAGGCAGTGTGTGTGTGTGTGTGTGCATGAGGTATTTTCTGCATGCATCATGAAGCATAACAGATGGAACAAATCAGCACACATGATCTTCCGGAAAAAGTCAGTGCACGTGTGCCCTTCATGTGTGTGTGTGTGTGTGTGTGTGTGTGTGCGTGCGTGGTCTGCATGCGTGTGTGTCTGGTCCTTTCCCTCAGGTGTCTTTTGTCCTCCTGGAGTCTTCTAGTTCCCCTCAAAGGGAACTGTGCAGACAGAGGCTAAACCAATTATATATCTCAATTTACAGTATGTGTCTGTCTATCTATCTATCTATCTATCTATCTATCTATCTATCTATCTATCTACATATCTATCTGTCTGTCTACCTATCTATCTATCTATCTATCTGTCTGTCTACCTATCTATCTATCTATCTCTCTCTATCTACATATCTATCTATCTATCTACCTATCTATCTATCTATCTACATATCTATCTGTCTGTCTACCTATCTATCTATCTATCTATCTATCTATCTATCTATCTATCTACCTACCTATCTATCTATCTATCTGTCTGTCTGTCTGTCTGTCTGTCTGTCTATCTCTCTATCTATATGAATGTGAAATAGTATTTATTTGTTCATAAATAAGTATACATATTCATAAGTGTTAAATATACATATATTTCACGTGAACAAATGGAAATATAACACAGGACACAAACTGTTCATATTAAACCCTAATTTATTTAGTAACAACTGACTAGACTATGACTCTTTAAAATATTGTAGATACGTACTGGTCTACAGCATTTCAAATCATTTCAATGCCCTAGCCATGTAAAATAAAGCTTTTAAATGGTTTCCACAATAGATTCTTGGTTCCTTTGTGTGTTTTACACATTGTATTAGTATATCTAGACTGCCATGTGAAGTTCTCCTGCCAAAGAAAACATGTACACTCATACGTTTGTATTTGTGTTTGACATTCTACAGAGACACTGCTGTTCCGAACTAGTATTACCTTGTTTTATTGTCTGGCTGGTTCCCACAAATGTTGAGGCTAATTGCTTTC
Source organism: Polymixia japonica (assembly GCA_900302305.1). Taxonomy (NCBI): domain Eukaryota; kingdom Metazoa; phylum Chordata; class Actinopteri; order Polymixiiformes; family Polymixiidae; genus Polymixia; species Polymixia japonica. Next base: position 16,806 of record OMKK01002110.1, on the reverse strand, counting down.
TAGTGTATTTGCACCATGTCAAAACCAAATCTACTGATCCAAACATCTTTAATTGCGACTCAGAAGTGTGTTGGGTTCCTCATAGTTTGATACTGGTCACCCGTACGTACAACAGACTGAAGCGGATTAGGCAACGTTGACACAACGTTGACAGATAATTGGACTTGACAGCAATTATAGGGTTACGGTTAGTGCTGCCTATTCTGAACTCAACCATTCAACATCCATCCGAAGACCAATGAACTCAGGACTTACAGCTTCACACCACACAGATAAAGATGGTCTGCACACTAACTGGAAATTGATGAGCCACGAGACCTAGCCAAACACCAAGAAGGAGAACATATTCCGATAAATGTGTTATCTTGTGCTGGGGCACTGTGGAAAGTGTACTAGCATGACTGGAAAACACACACACAGACACACGAGCAGATATATGGTACACACATATCATATCTAGCTGTGTGTGTGAGATGCGATGAGGGGTTTAGCGGTTGTGTCTCTGGTGAAACTCTGACTGACAGAGCAGCCCCAGGGTAATCCTGCTAATCCTGCACTAGTTTAGAGGTGCGTGGGGTCTGGAAACCTTTTGACCCTGCACCAGGAGGGGGTGCTAATAGACACATACATCCACGTATACACACATGGATGCAGGCACGCACACACATACACACACACTCACACATGCATGCAGGCACGCACACGCATACATGCACACGCTACAAAGTACTGACTAGATTTGTTGTACAGAATTGCATTTTCATCTTTGTTGGAATATTTAAGAACAAGGACAATTAACATAGACACATATACCACTTATTCCACAATACTAGGAAAGTGAGGAGATTATGAAGACAGCTGCTTGCATCATGACAGACCTTTTCCATTGTTCTAAACCTCTGGTTAGCTGGTCTCTTGAGGCCAGAAAGTTACAATAGCTTTTGCTGTAAGGCAGATATTCTGACGCGCTTCCGCTGATAGAATGACTCCTTCAAACAGATGTGGTCTTTCGTTTTCCATAGTCAACATTTAAATTCCAAAAGATAAGTATAAAGGTAGCATAAAGTTTGTTTACTACACACTATGGACCTAAACATTGAGAACTGTTAATGTTAGGCCTGAAATTATTTTTTGTGATATAATTTCATTGTGTTTTCTGTATCTGTGACCAAAGACCGTAAACTAGAGGGGAAACTGGAAATTAAAATAAAAAATTAATTAAATTAAAATAGTTCAGCTAGGCTACTACAAACTCAAGTAAAAGTGCAAGAACTTCACCCACCTCTTTTTTACAGAAAACATATTTCGTAATTATAAACCGATGCTACTGTGCATTACAATGCAAAATTCCACAATGTCGAAAGACAGAAATTAACAAAATTACTACATTGACAACGGTGCGCGCATCATGCCATGCAGCGCTTGGCAGTAGAGGCTGTTTATCTGTGCTGGCTGATGTGACTGGTCGGCTCAGCGGGCTGATGTGATTGGTCGGCTCCGCTGTCAGTTTTCCGCCCTCCTGTCTCTCCACGGAGTAGCGTGGGGTGCGTGTGCGCTCACATCCCAGTGGTTAACCAGCAAGTGATGGGAGGCGAACCCAGTCCTGGAGGCACAGCGGACTCACCTGGGATGATTGCCTTTTTTTTTTCCTTAGAAAAATATCAAGCAACATATATATATATATATATTCATATTCAGAACAAGAGGCAAAAGCAGAAGGTAAACGCGCGTAGGTGTCACACGAAAGTGAGTTTCTTTTTGAATTAGGGAACTGCGACGTCTGATTCTCACGGATTTTTAGACATGGAAGAGGAGTAAGCAACTTTTGCCAAAATGCCTAATTGGAATACGACTTTTGCCCGGCCGTCCTATGGATTATAGTCCGATTTTACACAATCTACATGTTGTGCCACCATCCTACGTGAAAAACAAACTCTTCGTGTTTTGCATCATGCTGTCACTTTGGGTGTACATGATATATTGTTGCGTCGGCTACTGCGCGACTGTGCCAAACGCCATGGTCGGTGCGCATAAACACGCCGGACGCCCGGAGACGCGGAACGACAACGACGTTGAATCCGACGACCGAGACTCCTCTCTCGGGGCGTCCAGGGACTTACTGAACAACGAGAACGACTCGGACGGCAGAGGAGGAGGAGAAGACTGGGACGAAGTTCGAGGCGAGGCGAGGGTACCGGAAGATAACGCCGTGTCGGGTCTCCTCAACGGGTCGGAGAGCAGGAAGCTGCCGCGCGCCATCATCATCGGGGTGAAGAAGGGCGGCACGCGGGCGCTGCTGGAGTTCCTCCGCGCGCACCCGGACATCAGAGCGGCGGGCGCAGAGCCGCACTTCTTTGATCGCAATTACGACAAGGGTCTCGCGTGGTACAGGTAAATCACGCGGGGGTTACTGTTCACCCAGGAAATACAAAGCGTATTATTTTCATACTTTATGTCTGAAAGTAAAGTGTTTTTATCCTTCTCGAGAATTATTACGCCCTACCTTACGTATCTAGCTTGTATTAATCAAATTCGTAGGATTTCACAATTTGCAATACTGCTGTATACATTACCATACCATTTTTGTTCGAAATCAAAGTCACCGTATTTTGGAGAGAGAGTGAGCCAGTGACTAAATTGGTGTATTCATAAGTAAGTCAAGACATTTTGATCAATATACGCAATTCAATTTTGACAGTAAACTGGCCTTTGACCAAATGCGTGAGTTTAAATTTAACGCAGGATTCGACGTGATCTATTCAACGCGCGTCTTAATTTAATGGAAATGAAAATGAAACTCTTTTATTGGTTCAGCCGAGCAATCGCACACTGCTGTAAACATGTTGTGTTTACGTACACTCTGCAGAATGTCGTAAGTGCGACCTTAGGAATGTACAACACAGGTGATAACAATATTCTAGATAATCATTATGTTTGAGTTGATTGCCGTAATGTGAAAGGTGGAATTGCAGTGCTAGTACTTTACATTTCTGGACTAGTTACTGATATTCAGTTGTAATAAATGTCGATTTTTGGAAGGGGGCTTGCCCATTACCTACAATTAATACATTTTAATATGGGTGGCCGAAGTCAAACCTCTGACCCTGGTGTTAGATGTTCTGCCCACTGAGCTATAGAAGACCGCTTGCGCATTTTCCTGTAAACACAAAAAAAAGAGAAGAAAATGAATTTGCGCTGGGATCTTCAACCGTTGTTATTTTGCTCAGAAATATCGACTTTCTGCTGATTTGCGTGACCTTTGCCCAGTGTTCCTGGAATTTCTATCCCGTCCTTGGAACACCACTAACTGTACCATTCTGAAGAGGAGGTGGTTTGAACGCTTCAATTTAGAGTTGGCCTGAGTTCCTTATTAAGTTCAAATAGTCAGCCCACAGTTGGGAGTTGGGAGTTGGGAGTCAGCAAATTACATCATGACATCCCTGGGCAGCCAGGACCATGAATCAGATGTATAAGTTCCTATTGATTCCACGGCAGTAATTCTGACACAATGTCCACCATGATCCACCACAATGTCAAAGACAGAGATCTGTGAACTGGGGGCACAAGCAGCTTCAGTCGTGTAGTGTGTTCAGTATCATGATTTCTATTGTCTGTGTAATCCTTTGTTTACAATATTCAAGTTTATTAGTGTTGGCCCAGCTGCATAGCTTAAACTAATGGTATGTACACAATTATGCAACTTTTCCCCTTGACTGGAATCTAATTTAATCATTTACAAAACACCCCAATCTGGGAAATTATTGATCTTTTATGTACCCAAAAAGTTCCAGGAATTGTTTGATTCTGAAGAAATTACATAAGCGGAACTACATTATCAATAAGTGACAATAAGATGTTAGTGTTTTAAGTGTCCATTTGACTGAACCCAGAGATTAACAGGCGATGTCAAAGGATCCAGACACTGTTTCGACCCCTGGCTCAATAAAGCTACAATAGGTGAAGTGAAGCATTGTTCAAAGGCCTTTTTCTTAAGCTCCTCCAAGAATTTCCGGAAAGGTTTAGGATACTTTTAGATGATCAAGTCTGTGAAGAGGGTTCCTTTGTCCATCTCTACTGACTGAGGAACAAGAACAAACTGAAATAGTCCTACGGTTAAGGCTTTTTCATTCCCTTCTTCACTTAAGGCCTTCTTGACAAGCCTAAAATCATTGGTGGTGTTGTCGATAAATTGGTGCAGGAGGAACTGATACAGCAAGAAACGACTCAGAAGAGAGAGAAAAGATCGGTTACTGTGTAAGCAACAAGTAAAGTAGCAGTTCTATAGCGTGAGCTCGGTTATTTAGAATTCAGACATGGAAGCTACTCGTTCACAGTGGAAGCACAGCATAATAAACAGTACACTCCGTTCAGCAAGTACGCTACCTGTGCTGAAGGCTGCAATCAGTGACTGTGGGAAGATGTTTTATCTGGAGACTTGTGTAATGAAGGCTAGTTTTCCCTGGAGCTAATTAAAACAACTTAGCTTGAGTAGGCCCAGCCAGAGCACGGTGGCTCATATTGTCCCCCGCACAGCAGAGTAGCACAACCGTCAGCTCTTAATAATCATTTTGTGTAGCTAGCAATACCCTCGTTGTCTTTGTTCGGCCTCAGCCTAAGTGAAATAATAACCCCTTAGCCTTTTGGTGAAGTCACGCTGGTATTGAGAGGACCACGCCAAGCATTATGTCAAATTATACAATGTTTTATGATGTTGAACCTGCACAATACGGCTTTATTAGACCCATTAAAACTTTCTGCACACATTCCTGTGTCCCTTTTGATAACGATAAAGTCTTCGGGGAGATAAGATATAACCATTAAGCCAGGAGAAGGCGCGTGTTGACATTGTTTGCCTGTACGCTTCATTCCAACGGCGAAACAGTAACTTGAGGAAGAGGAAGAGGAGCCGACTGCTGGGTGGGCTTATCAACTCCTGCGGTGGCATTGAGTTGTGCCCACACCGTTTATCTTACCATGGAGGAGCTCTGCTGTGTCCATCCTGTTGGAACCCCACGTAGAAGAGAGGCCCCAACACAGCAGGGACACCGACCACTAATGTAGCATGTTTCCACCCACAGGCAGAAAAAGAGAAGCAGGCAGGCAATTGTGCACGCTTACTCATAAAGAGCACAGAAGGCAACTCCTCAAGCCGTGGGAACAGCCTCCTCCTTGTCCCTTCTTTTTTTTTTATTTTTTTTATTTTTTTTATAAATAATAGCTATCTCATCGCGCTAATGATTCTGATACTTATTTATTTGACATTTTTACTCCTTGTCTACTGTATCTGGGTCAATGAAGGCTAATTCAAATCAAGGTCTTGAAGGCAGACGCCCCTTATTTGCTGAAATTGTGTATTTCACTTGAGGTTCCAAAAATAAAACAGTGAGTAGTCATTTTGCTATAACTCACTGAGGGCGTCAAAGAAGATGGTCTAATCCAGAACAGAACCCTGGGGGAGCTTACGGCGAGCCAGTGGCAGATAGAAGGCAGTAAATTTAAAGTGAGTCTTTTGAAAGTGCAGCAGTATTATGGAGCAACCCTGAAAGGGGATGCTTGGGGAACCCCTGAGGTCTGCATTAACCCTGATGATAAAGAGCAGACAATTAGTGTGAAACATGTTTTCTCTGCCTTCACTTTGTATGCAAATGTGCTCAGAAGGGTGAAAGTGCCTTTTGACGGAGCCCAGCAGGAGTCAAACCCGAAAGAGCATTCAATGGAACTCGGCCAGGAAAGATTCAAACACTAAGCTTCAGCTTTAACTGAAAGTTGACTTTCCTCCGAGGCATCTCTTAGTGGAAAGTTGCATTTCCCAAGAATAGGTTCATGTAAGTCCACCAGTGGCTTTTAGCTTACTCATCACTCCCAGCTCTCTGCAAGGACATCGGGGGATTTGTTTAAGTAAGATAGTTCTCAATTTAGGTTCTTCCCAGCTGAAGCTAATGTGTCAGCACACTGATGGGAAAAGGAAGTGTAAGATAATGAGGAACAGTTGAAATGCATAAGTTGTTGTTTTAAACATTTCTGAAATGGCTTCTGGGGCAATTCAAATCCTGCAATTTCAAATTTGGCAATTTGCAGAAACCAAATCCTACCTGTCCATCGTAGTTTATCAGATTGTTTTTTTTATTAAACTGAAGTGATACTAGCATTCCTAGAATTAGTCCCCTAGAACATCAGTAGTGGTAATGTGTACTTTTCCCCTCGCTGCTCTGCAGAATGAAAGCTTAATTTGCTGCAATAACCTCCAGGCCTTTGCTTGAAGCAATTTGTCAAACCACAGCACTTATTACAGCACTTTGGAAACATTAAAACATGGAAACACTAAAAGAAGGAGTTCTGTAGTGCAATCCATTATATCCCCTGGAGTTGTTGACTTCCTCATTGTTCTCGTTTCTTGTGTCTTCAGAGAGAATCTGTTATTTTCCTGCCTCTCTGATTCTCCCCACTGCAGAAGCTCCTTGACAGCTAAGTCAGAGTAACTTTGAAACACTCCAATACGCCTCAAACATCTCTGTTTTGTCTCTTTGAAGTTTTGTTTGTTTTTACTGATCCTCCCAGACCAGCACATCCCCTGGGGGGGGGGGGGGGGTGCGGGTGTGTGTGTGTG
>OMKK01002110.1:0-10179 GCA_900302305.1 Polymixia japonica | reverse complement strand
GGGGGGGGGGGGGATTACATGGCAGGTTGCGCCAACCACTCCACGAACAGCAAACATACCGCCGCTCCAGAGCGTGGATATTTGCCACCTAGTTTATGTCTCGATGCGCAAACATACCCTATTGATATTTCCGTTATCATGGTAATAATCACTCTGCTGTTATTTAATAACTGACTAAAGTTTAGCGTGATTACTGTGACTGGGTTGCTCTTTTCCAGTCCCCACCACCCTGATAAAAAGCCCTTGCCAATTCTATAAACAACTGACTGTCAGAATGGTTATGTGTTAATGCAAGGCTGGCAGTTGTGTGAGGCAAGCCAGAATGGCTCATGCACTATTCCGCCTCCCCCTTCTCCTCTTTAAACTGGGCCTGCCTCCAACCGACAGCCAGGTGGCCTTGAGTTCTGCATTCTGGCAGTAATAACAGAGGATGGGAATGAGGGCTTTCCTGCACTATCATTGTTTCAGAAATGTTGTCGAGATATTAGACGTTAGAACCCCGTAAGAGGGCCCTAAGTGCAAGTCGCGGTGGCGACTTTCACACGCGCGATAAGATGGCTCGCGACGGCTGGAAAACACCCTCCTTAGAGCCTCCTTTACCCTTTGATTTATGTCTGGAACTTGTCTCACAATAACTTGGTCAGATTACTCTGAGTGGCTGCATACCACCACCTCTCATCTCGTCTTTGGTGCTTTGAGAAGAGGAACGATTCCCACACTAGCAGATCCCAGCTGAGCTCATCCTCCCTCTCGGAGCTACAAAATCACAACTGATCGTGATGTTAGGCAGAGTCGAGTTCTGAGTTTGCGATGGGGCGCTCTTTTCCCACAGTGGTCTGATGGGCTGTAATGTACATACTGATTAAGGTCAGTCATACAGAACACTGCAGGATCCAGGAACTATGACTCTCGTAATTCAAAGGAGACGTATTGGTTGGGATATTTACAAATGAGTGTTTTCTTTGCTGTACTTGCTCCTTACCCCTGTTGCCTTAGAGCAGAGTGCATCGCTCGACAAAGCAAAGCACAAGAAGCAGCGTTGTAAATTCCTACCTTTGAACCGGCTTCCTGATAGCAGCAAACGTAAACAAAGGGCGAGCTTTCAAACACCCAGCCAGCTTAATGGACACACCTGACTGCCCAGCAGACAAAACACAGAGAAATTACACAACGTGCCACTCTTGGATTAGCGCCTGTCTCTAGTTGGTGGCGGGGCGGGGGGGGCGATTTGTCTTGTGCTCCCGCAGGAGGAACACGCAGACGCAGCACCTGAAACGGCCGACGACTTAGAAAGCAGCAGGTTTGGCGATGCAGTCGGCGTCAGCTCCAGGGGTCAGGCGTTTAACCTCCGGAATCTCTGTTCTCTCCTGCAGCGAACGTCGTTCCCCCCTGATTCAATCTAATCCCCTCTTTCCTCCTTCTCCTCGCGCCGCTCTCGCTTTATCTTCTCCTCTTAACTGTCTCACCGTTCTGCCTTCCTCTGTTATCTGCCCGGCCCTGCTGTTCCCCTCCCGTGCGTTGCAAAGGACAGGTTGGAGGGCAGGGGGAATGTTTATGTGTGTTCTGCTCTATGCTCAAGCAATAATATGGTTTTGGTTTTGGTTTTTTTAGTATATTTTTTTTAATAGGAAGAAACTCTTCTAAACTCAAAGGTCCACAGTGTTTTTCTTTTCCCCACAAATGTTTATAGCGAAATAAAAAAATACAACGCAGAGTCAACAAGGTTTTCAATTAAGGGACACGAAATACCAAATAGCAAAACGTGTAGTGGGTTGAAAGTGACGTCAGAGTGAAATAATGTATTTACTTTAATGAAATAAAGTAGAAATTACAAAAAATGCGTAGTGGGGTGAAAGCGGAGTCCAGTCCATTTCTGGACCCTAAATAAAGTGCCATTTTTGCACTCTCTCGGAATGGGACGACTTACGCCTTGGGATGGCTGATTGATAGATTAACATACACTGAAACCTATTCGTTCCAGGCGACATTGTTTATTAAGCAGAACAAATTGTGAAAGCTTGCTACATCTGCCCCCCTAAGGCAACCCTCTCACTCCTCCTTCAGTCAGAGATGTTCTCTTGTTCCCTATCTCCGCTGAGATGAATAATGCATGCACCTCTCACACAGATTGTTTTGCTCGGGGCCTAAGTGGAAAGTTTGATTGGTAGTAAGTTTTTTGTGCCCCTCGAGGCCCCGAGGAAAGCCTACAGCGCTCCACTTGTGTGTATCCAAGAGATACAGGAGATAATTGCAGGGGATTCTGATATAGTTGTTTGTCTCTCTCATGCCTGTTACCTTGATTGGGTTTGGGGGTTTTTCCACCCCGTGCAACAATAGCGAAGGCGCTCGGGCAGAGGAAAGCGGAGAGTGCACGAGGTGATGAAATTTCATAAGAAAGGAAATCCCTTTTGTGGTCTGGACGGCACTAATGAGGTATGGGCAATGCATGCATTCTCCCCATAGCCGCAGAAGGCTTCTCCCTAGACCGCATTGCAGGATCTTGCCCAGATCTTCATCTGCTCATTTCTCCCGCACAGATTAGCAAGATGGCAGCTATCGGGTTATCCGAGAGGGAGATATGGAAGCTCCTTCTACCTGCACCAACAGATGGTTGGAAATTATATTAATCACTTCATTAACATTCTGACATTCTCAGTCCCACATCATTCTGTTTAGATCAACTGCTCACTACAATTATTCAATTATTCAACAACAAAAGAAAATTGTTTAATAGTATAGTAACTAGAGATGAACATTGTCATTGATTGAGTGCATGTTATGACTCGGTGCGCTTGGGACCGATTACATTTAGCATAACATCACACATCTTTTTTTTCCTGGTCACTCTTAATATCGCTATTTAGGAAGAGTCCAGTAAAGATTATACGATTGCATGTATACGTGTTAAATTTCGATCCGTCTTCCGCGAAACCAAATTTATGGAAATAACTGGTAGATCCTCTTGGTCGACTGTTTTTCTTGGACAGTCAACTTGAGTCGTGTCATGGCCACCTCCACCACTGCCTTCTCTCTCGCTCTCTCTCCGAGACCAGCCAGCCTGCCAGCGAGGCAGTCGACCAGCATCTAATGCTGCAGTGTGTTTGGCTTAGTCCTAATCCTCCACGGCTTACTTCAGCCATTATCCAGTCAGGGCCGCAGTTAACAGGCTATATTATGATCAACCGGAGCCATCCTGGGTCAGCATGGCTGTGCAATCATGGAAGCAGACATCACCTCAGCTATGCGTTCTCTCCTTAGGAATGCGAGCATTTGGGCAACATTTTACACCGACATGTTTTATGCTAATATCGGTGACAAAATGATCAGATGAGAAGAGCAGTCATCTCCATCAGACTGGCATGGCATTTAGAGACATAATAGTGCCTATTCATAGTAAAACCTTCCATTGTATAATGTAATCAAGGTGTGGAATATTTCAACGTGAGGACTGTGGGGTTTGAAAGAGGATTGGAGCTCTTAAAGTATTAAATTAAGCACCGAGAAGAGACGAATGTCTTCCTTTAGGGTCTGAATTTAGAACATGTCATGAACTGTGTGTTATGTTCACATGCAATACCAGATGATGGATAGGACTCCCACACTATATACCAATACCTGTCACTTACCTACACTCTCAGGCTGCAACGATGTAGCTCATGTTCTCTGTGGTTGTCAACTTGACAGTGATGGACAAGCTCATGTCTGTCTGTCTTGCCACTGCCGTGGAAACATTGTGTCTGTTATTCTCATCTTGCATGGTAACTTATATAAGAGGTAGTTATGGCGATAGTGAAAAACAATGAAATGTACAATGAACATGCCAAGGATGTCCTATTTTTTGTGAAATCTACGGTATCTGCCATTCCTTTGTGATCTCAATATTTGTTTCCCCCGTAGGGATTTGATGCCCAAGACACTGGAGGGCCAGATGACCATGGAGAAGACCCCCAGCTACTACGTCACCAAGGAGGTCCCTGCTCGAATCTACACCATGTCGAAGGATACTAAGCTGATCATTGTAGTCAGGGATCCCGTCACACGGGCCATCTCGGACTACACCCAGACCCGCTCGAAGAAGCCTGACATCCCCTCCTTCGAGAGCCTGACCTTTAAGAACATGACAGCGGGTCTGATCGACACAGCATGGAGCGCCGTACAGATTGGCATGTACGCCAAGCACCTTGAGCGCTGGCTCCAGTATTTTCCAATGGAGCAGCTGCTGTTCGTAAGCGGGGAGCATCTGATTAGCGACCCCGCAGGGGAGATGGCTCGCGTCCAGGACTTCCTGGGCCTCAGGAGGGTGGTCACTGACAAGCATTTCCACTTCAACCCGGCTAAGGGCTTTCCATGCCTCAAGAGACCTGAGGGGAACAGCAAACCCCACTGCCTGGGCAAGACTAAAGGGCGGACCCATCCTAATATTGACCCAGAGGTGGTGCAAAGGCTAAGGGACTTTTATAAGCCCTTTAACAGTAAGTTTTACCAGATGACTGGACATGACTTCGGGTGGGACTGAGAGACAAACCACTACCACAGACTCATGCTGGTCTTTGTTTCTTTCTAATTTTAACATGTTGGAGATGTTGTTATACCGTGTATGTACAGTATTTAGTGTTTGTGTACAAAGTACAGAAGTCTATTTTATGATAATTTATTTCTATGATATTAACTCACTAAGATGCCTATCCATGTTGATTAACGATCCACGCAATTTACATTCCATTCAAGTGCATTCGTATTACTTTCCATTTCCACCTGCCGCCCTCTTCCAAAGCCTACGGTATGCAATGCAGAAACATGTTTTGTTACGGGTATTACAAGCAAAATCTGTGTCACCTTTGGCATTGTGTAGATTACCACTATTTACTACACTATTGTGTAGATTACCAGTTTTTTTTTTTTTCAAGTTCCACGTTTGCTACATCTCCTTGAGTTGAAAGTGATTAAACTTTACAAAAACTGGTAATAACCCCTTAACATTTGCCTGACCCTCAAAGGTCTATAGGCCCACTTAGTCTGGTCGATACGGGCCTCAGCTGATCCAGTGCCACTTGCCAGGTGGATCAATACGGTAATAGTGCCTCATCATGTCAATTAGACCTGAGTGATGGCACTGCTCTGCTCTCCAGAGCGCTGCCGTAAAACGAGGATCCATCAAGGAATTAATGGTAGTTCACTTATGGCAAACCTTGTGCCAACTTCAAGGTAATATAGTGATATAAAGTTTTTTTCCTTTATAAACTAAACACATTTAATAGAGGGTCTTGTGCACAGTACTTGTGTTTTTGGCATTTTCCAAAACGTTCCCGCTACAGGCCTGAATAAGGCCTGATCGCCGTTCACTCACAGCTTTCTTCAAACAGGCTTTCATGGAATACGACTCATGCGATTCATTTCCACACAGAAAGGTATTGAAACGTCTCTCGTAGACCCATCGTGTACAGTTTTGTTGCCACAGGTGATGCTAGGAATTGCGTTAACGATGTCCTTACTTCCCCCCCCCGATACGCACGCTGTAAGCATGACGGTCCAACGGAACGACAGGAACATCTGTCTAGATCTCTATTTGAGTCAGGGGAGGATGAAGGGAGTTTAAATCTACACAGGGCCCCGAAATTCCTTATGTAGGATTTGTGTATGGTTGAGTTTTATTCAACCTTTATAAAATACAATTGTCAACCTTTTCACAGAAGTCATAATATGCTGATGTATTGCAACTCTGTTCATGTACAATAGAAGCACTATTTTGCTGTACGTGCTGCTTTACAAAGACGGAAATGAAGCAGGTTTGACTGAGTAGATTATATGCGGCAATCATGTTATTTCTTTGAAGTGAGAAATAAATATGTTTTACCAAAATCATCAAATACTCTTTGTCATCTTGTCTTTTACCGTAGATTGTAAATGAAATACACTGCATTTGGAGCTGCGGTGACGAAGATGATGGTAGATTTAGGGCTCGTAAGATTTATCTGAGTTTAATTGTACTCCTTTTTCATGTACTGCACTTCTCCCGTCTTACGTCGGTTACGTTGGATGCAGGAGTTAATCATTTCTCCCTGGATCCCTGTGGACAAGGTGCGCTGCTGTGGCGAATTTACCGTCCTGCGCATTACTAAGCTAACCGACTAATTTGCAGTGTGCTGTTACTCATGTCTCGAGCTCCTGTCGCAGCGATGGGCGGAGTTTGTTGTCAAGACCCGGCAAACACACATCAGCAAGTGTCAGGTTTCTCTCCTCTAGAGAAGTGACAGATTATGAAAAACACCGACATTCCTTTAAGCCCCCGGGTGACACCTGACACTCCACACTAACAATGTGAAGTGAGATCCAATTTCCAGTCCCTGTATAAATGTGTTTGTGTGGGTGTAAACAGGAGATTTTTTTTTTTCCTGTTTACGTGTCTCGTTGGTGTCCCGAAGCACGAGAGGTCAGGGCTTCTTTGCAAAGCTGATTGTCAGACAAACAGATGCTCAGTGACACTAATGATCTGATATTTAGGAGGGGTCTTAGTGCGTAGCAATTGGTTTTATCCAAACTTGGCGACTATTTTTTGTTTTTGCATAAACAGTTAATTTTATATAACATCATATTTTAAAGGGGCCATCCGCAGTCAAGATACACTTGCCTCCAGCAATCCGTCCCATCCATCATACAGCTCAGCTCCAAACATTAGAGCAAAGGGTTCTGGTCCAAATGAAAAAATGAATCACCTCTATTAACGAACAACCTTTATTTAACTCTGCAGCAAAACACCCTCATTTACCTGGGCTGCGTGGCGCGCCCGGGGTGATGAAGCCAGTCTCCCTGGTGGCAGGCTAGCAGATCGCTCAGGAAGCAGCTCCCTTTGCAATTACAGGGATAGAGGAGGGGTGCGGTAATTGCTAGGCTCCCAACTGGGGAATTGTTGTTAACACACATCCCTCCAGGCTGTTGTGAGGCAGGCTGCTGTTGTTTGAAGGTTGGGAAAGCGGGGAGAATAGACACCTGGCAGACCTGAGCACCGAGCAACTTCACACATCTACTTGGCAGCGTTCCTCCGGGGACTAAAATCAGAGCTGCCGAGTTTAAAGTGAAGGGAAAAATAAAACATCATACAGCAGCAGATTGTTTGCTTTAGAGGACAGATGTCAGATGTACAGGAATGTGGAGCGCAGTTTAACTGGAGCGCGGTTTAGAGAGCATGCCAGTTTCTGTATTCTGTATATTAATCCCATTTTAACCAAGATGTCAATCATGTCATAACGGAGTTAAACAGTGCTGGTCTTTGCCTCCGTAGCTGAGCTAGCTTAATTAGCTAGCATTCTACAGTAGAGGATGAGAATGAGAGAAGGTATAATGAGAGAAGTCACTCTCTTTGTTTACAAAGTGAACATAGGTCAATATAAAACACAGTATAACGCTGCGTGGATTACAGAATTAAAGTAAGCAGATATGCCACCTGGTCCCATGGGGGGGACACTGTACACTGCCAGTAGTAGTGGTGGTTGGAGTATCCCAAGATGTGAAGAGGTAAACATGGAGATCTGGATGTTTAACCATATCATATCTCCTCTGAATAATGAAAGAACAAGCTAACTGCTTGTCACAAACTAAAACAGAGACTAGCTAGCTAGTAGAACGAGTAGCAAACCTCTAACTAGACAGTCAGTGAGACTAGCTTGTCTAGCATAACCAAGCTCTGAATATGTCTTGGAGGTAGGTCTAACACAACAAGGGTTATAATTTTTCATAGACTGATAAAATGCTCAAATATGTCTTTTACTTGTGCAGGGAATACAAGACTTGTCTGTAGACCTTCTTCTTCCCAATGGAACATCTTTTAAATACTGGAAGTATTCATCTTCAGCAATTGCTAAAGGCTACACTTTCTACAGCCCACTCAGAGTTTTCTTAAACCACTTATTACGGTATAATGTGGACAAATACAAAGTGAAACATTTAAGACAAACAGTTAGTTAGTAGAGGTAGATCTTCCATTTTACAAATGAGAAAATCAGTGATTGTATGTTATTGTAATATTCTGTGACCTGTGCAACATCTTCGTTATCTACAATATTCCCAAAAGGACAGAGTGATGATCACTCGTGAAAAAAAAACCTTGCTTCAAAGTTTAATAAGCCATCGTCTTTCTCTCTGGTCCCTTAATCTTTTATTATGCACTGTACAATGGCTAATCCTAATCCGATAGGAAGGGCAAGCATTAATCTGAGTTAGACGACATGGGGTTGACATATATGTGCTGACATGGCTAATCCAACGGTAATCCTCCTTCCAACAGGCCGTCTTGGCATTGTCTGGGACTTGCTTTGAAGATGAGAACTTCTAAGACAAGGAAAGGAGTTTTAAGTATTTTTAAAGATGAGACAGATGTTCAATATTAATTTGCGCATCACACCATCCTCATCGTTACCGATCATGCATGCATCCTGTCAGCGGGACATGTGAATGTTGCACTGGACTCGAGCGCAACTTGTCAAAAGATAACATAATTAAACATTTGTAATGGAAGTTCTACTGATTGCCCTTTACTGATTCCGCTTTTCTTTGTGCGGTACCCTCTTATACACTTGTGAATTTATGCACCGTTTTCTGAGAACTGTATAATCTTATACGGTTGTGAACTTTTGCACTTACCTTGTTACATCCCGTTGAAGACAGGAACTATCTGAATATATGTCTGATCTTGAACCATCTGTATGACCTTCCTATGACTTATTGTTTACTTTACCCTAGAAATATGATGAACAATTGGTTCTCTGGGTCGGTCTTGGCAGTCAGCTGATCTGTCATGTACTGATGTACTGATGTACTGATCCCTTTGCAAAGGCTTATAATAAAAACTTGTTGAGAACTCGTTGTTTTCAGATTTCCATCACACATTTATACCCATTTCTATAATTTCTAAAAATGTTGTCCTTTTAAAATAATAACATTCTGAATCTTTCTAAATGAAACAGAGCTTTTCATCTTCTGATAAAGTTCAACGTAGAAGAAAAAAGTTCATTTAACGTTCATTTTATCTTGTGGATATTGTAGCTTGTGGGTTCAATGTGCAAAATGAAAATCCACTCTAGAAAATAATTTCCATGAACAGTTTAGATACAATTTGTGACGATGAACAAGTCTTTATCGAAGCAAGGAAATAAGAGAACCAAAGACTATCCTGATAATGTAATCCCAGAAAATATGTGTACCCGGGGTTATTTGTTTAGGCACATTTCTGTTGTAGTGTAGAGCAACAAACTATCTACAAGTACCACAGAATCGAGGAGATAAATCTCTTTTGTTCTTTGTCTTTAAACCGTTTACTCCATTTGCACACTGTGTGAAACAGCTGATTTCCCTAATGGACTCAAACGGCTGTGGGGTTCAGGCTTTGTTCAATGGGATTATTGGACTTTACATATGGTGCCTAACATGGCCCTTAATCCGAGTTTTTTGAGCTGTTCAAATTTCCTCTTTCATCATGTTGCCAGAATTGACAGCTGAGCTCTCCACATATATACTTAATTTAAAACTGATTGTGTTATTTCGTTTATCAACGCAGAGCTGAGAGTGGCTCCTCGGTTGCGCCTGGCAGCGCAGACAGACAGTTGCGTCACCAGTGAGATCTACATGTTGTAACCAGAGATTCCCCAGAGGCAGAAATGCCCTCTCACCGATGGAGGCAATTGTCTTTTTAATGTTCATGTGGTCTCCTAACACCATTTGTTGCAGTCGCCCGCCTGCCTGGTACCGCTCTGGGCTCTCCGTGGTCCTCTCCGAATCCCTGTGGCAGGCCTTTGTAATGACTTTATTACACTGCTTCGACATCAGACTCACGGAGACTCCAATCAGCACAACTATTATGGCTTTGAAATGGAGCCGTTGGGGTCGATTACTAATCAACCCCATTATACGTATGACGCTGTCAAAATAAATATTGCGTTATACGTGACTTGTTTGAGTCAGCGTATTAACCTTAAAGGAGGATAACGGTTCGGAGTCAACGCCATCTGAATAGGATCACTAATAGGAGAAAATCATCGGTTGCTTGGCCACCTGCCACCTGCGACCTCCACCCAGCTCAGACATTTAACAGCTTTTCAAGTCTTATCCAGCTTTCTCTGTGGTGGGGTGTGTGTAGTCCCCTACTCTCCGTGGGAGGATGTCACCTTCATAATCCAAGGTTTGGAC
>OMKK01002101.1:58647-70425 GCA_900302305.1 Polymixia japonica | reverse complement strand
TCGTGTGAGGCCCCAGTCTGAGGCTCTCGCAGCTACCCCCCGACTGTCGGGGCAACCGGGCGGATTAATGCGAGAGAATATGTGCTGCCACGGAGGACGTGTGTGGCGAGAGCCCTTGCACGTCAGAGGGGCCCTTGTCTGACCAGGCAGATGCCAGCTGGTGGCCTCCGTAATAGTGTTAGGCTGGTGTTCAACGGGGGCTGAGAGCGCTATTGTGATTGTTGAGATAGTGACAGCTCTGTGTCGCCGTTGTCTAGCGGGCCGAGCGCTGCACATGGGGGCAACAGTGGGACCGGGAGCGACGGCGCGATCCACGCCTGAAGCGTTCAGCCATGCCCGACGACCCCTCTGTTCCTCACTTGGCCGTTTGTTTTGCAAATGACGGCACCCTCGCTCATGAGTAATGCGGGCTCACATTTTTAGCTCTCTGTGTAATTGAGGTATTGTGTTCTCGGCAATGAAAATTTATGGGGGGAAAAATGCGCGGGACCGTTTCAATTTTCGTCCGTACTATTTCAAGAATGTTTAATTGAAAGTCAGTAGACCATAACTAATTGGTGGAACTGTTGGAGGAACAGGTCGTACATGTGTTGCCTGTGACAGATGTGCTTTATGTATACATCATAGCTGTGTTTTCATTGTGTATTTCATTACATCTGTTCAGTTGCTGCCGAGTCTAAATTCCCAGTGAGGCATGTAATACAGTTATTGGTGAAGATGTCAACCATGCCCTGAAGGCTGCAGACTAGGTCGGTCATGTGCTGCCCCCTGGTGGTTAGTTTGTGAACTGACTCATTTAACAGATGTAAATGACCGTTTACCCTGAACTTTCCATCCGTGCCGAACTTTTCCATTAGTTGAAATAGAAAATTGATTTATTGAACTAAATTTAATCAGAAAGGCTGATGTAATTTCTCCTGTTTGCCTCATAGTGAAGATACTGTTGTTTTTTTATTGTGTTTTTTTAGAGGGAGGAGGCTGAGGCCAAGGCCCGTGAAGAGGCTGAACGTCAGCGCCTGGAGAGAGAGAAGCACTTCCAGAAGGAAGAGCAGGAGCGTCTGGAGAGAAAGAGGGTAAGGAGAAAGACAGGAGATAAAAAACAGAGACGGCGAGGAAAGGGAATGAAGTATCTTCAGAGTCAAAATAGCCAAACAAACTTCTCAAGTGCTCACCCCAGTTCACAAAAAACACGCAGCTAACCAAGCTCTCCCTTTGTTGAACTGTACAGCGCCTTGACGAGATCATGAGTAGGACTCGGAAGAGCAATGCAGGAGATAAGGTAAGTATTATAGATTTGCTTGGAGAAACATAACTCCAAGTTTTCTTTTTCCATTGCCTTAGCAAAAGTCTGTTGTTCTTCACAATTGCAGAAGGATGCCAAAGTGTCCCCACAGGTCAATGGCAAGAACACAGAGATCAACAACGGTAACTTTCTTATCTGATCATAGTCTGCTTTTGCCTCAGTAGTATTGTGTTGTTCATTTAATATACTAGTTTGTTCTCTATTGAGAGCCACACTTTTAATTACAAACACAACGAATAGTCATTTATGTTTGATTATGTACCTTAGCACCTGGAAGCCTGCAGAGTCCTCGGGAACCCATGAATAATGGCGCAGCAGTCCTCGGCCAATCACAAGGAGCGTCTGGCCCTGTTGTAAATGGTGTCCAGCCAACCACGCACCAGAATGGCCTCTCAGCCAATGGCGAGGCAGCTGACTTCGAGGACATCCTGCAGCTTAACAAAGGTGGTAACCCTGGGCAACCGCAGAGTGGCATGGTCAGCAACCCAATCCTGGCCTTCGAGGGAGGAGAGCCCTTCCTGATGAAAACAGGCCCCATGAAGCCTCAGCATGTCGCAGGTATGATAGCTGGATAGGACATAAGACCAAACTGAATTGAACATGATACAGATATATACTGTAGTACATTAGTCCTGTTCTGCTAAAATGACTTACAGAACTAGCACTGCACACATATTTGTCTTGCCAGATAGAGGCCCCAAGCCACTCCAAGCTAGGGTCATGTAGGAGAATTACTCTCCAAAACTGGAAATAGTATCCTAGTCTTGCTTCGAAATTCTTCTTAAGTTGACGAGCACTGGGGCCAGCTGATCACTCTTGAGAGTACTCTAACCGAATTACTGTCATTTTTTGTTATTCATATGACCCTATAAACCCATAACAAACCATTGCATCATCCCTGCAGAGGTCCTGTGAGTCTCGGAGGAGATGAGCCTTACGTCTCTGGTTGAGCAAACAGATTTGTGCCACACCACAGCGACTTACAAACTAAGTGTGCCAAACGACGAACTGCGTTGAATTCGTGACAACATCGAGTCGCCACAGAGGACAAAACCACAGAGGAGCAGAAACTCTGCACGCAAGAACTCGTACAAAAAAAAAAAATACAAACAAAAAAATGCAACAAGTATTCTCTGTCTTCTTCACTGCGTGTTATGGTGCATTTGTCGAGTTTTATTGAAATGTCACATGCAGATTTTATGGTGCACCTTAAAAATGACTGACAGTGTAATACATTTTAGAAAATATAAGACCCTGGAAATACATAATATTTGACAATGGTTGTTATTATTATCGTCGTTGTTATGATATTGCTATTGTTATCTTAAGTTGAACGATGTGTGTGTTTGTTCATTTTGTCTTGAAATATTGAGTTATTTAACTTGGGGAGCATTGTAAGGATGGGCCACAGACAGTGTATGTAAATGTATTATGAGCCTGGCTGCCTAGGCCTCCTGCTACAGGGGATCTGTGAAATAAAGCTTTATGAAAGGGAATTGGCTGGGTATTTGTGTCTTTGCATCTATCTTTGTTAAGAGTATATGCCTCACCGTCCGAAAAGTGAAGGTGTTCCGTCTATAAAAGGACTTGAAAAAAGGTTGCAACCTGAAATTCTCGACTCATATTTTCATGAATGTTCTTTGTAAACAAGGATCTTACGTAGTTGAAAACCTTCCTATAACAGCTATAAGTTTTACCCTGCAGCTAATCATTTTTAGGTGTCAGTGTTTTCAAATGGACTGCATTTATATAGCACTTTTCTAGTCTACTGACCACTCAAAGTGCTTTAAAACACATGCCTCACATTCACCCATTCACACACACATTGATGGCAGAGGATGCCATGCAAGGTGTCAACCTGCTCATCAGGAACGGTTTGGGGTTCAGTGTCTTGCTCAAGGACACTTCGACACGCTCTCTGGAGGAGCCGGGGATCGAACCAGGAACCTTTCGATTACTAGACGACCCGCTCTACCTCCTGAGCCACGCCGCCTCATAAATTTCCAACGTTGTCATCGTTTAAAATGAAACTTTAATTACAGTATGTTTACATATTATGCAATTGCCACTGCATTTCAGAGGAACTGAACACAGTTCTTTCTTTAGCAGATGTCTTGTGGATAATGTGAACGCAGGCATGAAATTATTAGGCCACACAGACTGTCTGCTCATGTTTTTTGTTGTAGTGATAACATCTGTTTGATTTATATCTCTTGCAACATGGAGCTGCAGACAGACCTATTAATTTTGGAGAACTGCAGTTGGAGAGAGAAATATAACAAGGTGGACATGGAAGGAAGAGAGAAAGAGATAGATGGAAATAAAGGGAGACAGAAGGACGTAGTGTGTGCGTATCGTTTGATTTAATCACGTCACACTTTGACACCAGCTCTGAGCTATCACCGTTTTTTCATGGCAGAAGTTGATATGAGTTAGTACGAACCGGTTATAAGAGAGTCCCATTTCAAGTCTCACTGAAGTCGTTTTTACGGAGTTCCACAATTCACTTTTCACCTAAATTGTGTCGTTTGTTCGATTGTGTTATATTCTACTGGCATTGTTTTCAAAGCATGACAGGGTAACACTCGTCTTTGGAATATTCACACCCAGGTCCAGGAGGTGGCGGCACTGTCTTTAAAACACAGTGTGGAACAAGGACAGACCTCCAGCCGATGTCTTCTCTTCTGGGTGGATGTTGACGTCGACGTTTATGCGTTCAACTCATTTACTACTGCTGATAACAAAATCATAAGGCCTCTGGTGTTTCTGTTTACAAGGCTTGAGATAAAACACCCTATGTTAACAGAGCTTTTATAATAGAAGTTATGATTTAATGTTCATGTTACGTTCAAAGTTGGCATTGTCCGAAAGCTGCAAAAAAACAGAAGGTTTGCTTAACCGCAAACACTAACTTTCGCTGCTATCAAGGTGTTCCTAAAGGCGCAAAGGACTGACGGACTCTGGACATGGTACCAGTGACTGACAACCCAACTGCTAGATGGAGCCATCTCCACTGTTAATATTACATCCAGTCTGGGGGTTTGGTATGCGTTTACCCAGAAAACAATTTTCGGTTCATGAAACGTTCCGCGAACGTTCACGGAAGGTTGAGGGAACGTTCGCTGTCCAGCAAACAGTCACTTTTAGGGAACGTTCCCTGAAGGTTCTCTGAAGGTTACATTTTGTGCAACCTGTATTCCTTTATTGAAGACATTCTAGAGGCCTGTGACTCGCTGAAAACCTTCTCTAATGGACAAATTAAGAATATAACTATGAATCTGCCTTTACATAAATCTTTTGACTGAAATTCAGTCAGAATTACGATTGGGCTAATGCGTGATACACATTAGAGATATACCGCACTTTAATAGAGGCCTACAATCTGAGATCAGCCCCTGTTTGTTTTGCTGTTGCTCTGGGTTGCACAAACAACAGGACTGACCCCAAACGCTTCCAAAGTGGAGACAGCAGCAAAGGTCTGTTGCATGAGACTAGCCAGCGAGTATATTCGGCACTTCTGCAATCAAACTTAATGAGACTCATGGTCGCTCAGTTTTTCCATCTCTAGGCAACTCGACGTCAAACAGATTTCTCCTGGCCTTAGGTCACAGTGCATCTGCCATACCCTTGCTAGCATATCAAATGTCTAACAAAATAAACTGGGCCCTGTTTCACTACGACCAGGATGCCATTGGCACCGATACGTCATTCCGGACCCCCCACCCCCCACGGAGTACACTCCGTGCTCTCTGTATCTGTTTGCTCTGTTTTGGATAGATCTTCAATGGTGCTGTATAATTAGAAAGCTTGCTCACCATACAATGCAACGTTGGCCACGAAGAGCCTCTCGGGCTCAGTGCACATGGCTAATGAGAATCCATTTGCAACCTTGCCTCCATGGAGCTACAATGCAATTCGTGGTTGTTTTCCCTCTCCCTGCTGGATGCTATTGTCTATTTGTTTTCCCATTCTACCTCTGTGTGCGTTTACTTGGTAATGGTACCCGGGGTCCACCTGCTCGGACCAGGTGCTGCGAACAATCAACATTATGAATTCTGTACAGAACATAACCGAGTGCTGATATAGAGAACGAGGCCATTCCCGTCGTACGTCTACTTGCCCTCCGTGTCCCTGGAAAGTCTGTGCTTTTGCATAACATTTGTTTAATCACGCAATATGAAAATTAGCTCCGGCCTGCGCTACATCGTTCGCTTTAAGATAGAGAGCGAAGCGGGGCCCCTCGGTTCCAGAAGGTTCTTTCAGTTTCATATTGCTGCTTTCACACTGCCCTGACTGGTATGGGCGGTACTGGTGTGGTGTGGCTTTGCTGCCCAGCTTTACATTGGACCCCAGCCAAAAACAAGACACAGTCTCCAGAAAACAACATGCTGCAGAGAGCAGATCAAGTTCATCTTTTTAAACGAGTAATCTGCAGGCCATCTTTGTCATGACAGGAAATTAGCCAATTGAACTTGCTTTGATGTTGAACCTCCCGCGGACAATCCGTGGACTGTCAATCATTATTCCCTCTTGAAATGCTAAAACGGAAAAGCAAGTTCAGTTTTTATGTTTTTTTGTTATTACCGTAAAAATTGGGCTGATGATCACTGTTTAATGGCGTTTTACTTTTGACCTTTTCCTCTTTTTTTTTTTTTTTGCTTGTGTGAAAAGCGATTTCATTGCTTGGTTGTTTCTTTCCTTTCTCTTTCTCTCACACTGCTTGAATGCGTTGTGGTTTTCACCGTGTTACTCTTTATCTTTCACTGCTTGTAACCGTGGTTGGGTTTTTTCCGTTCCACCCTTTTTCGTTTTTCCTTTTCTGAAAAATGATGTTACCGCGTGATTGCTTTCTACCGTGTTTCACATTTTCCTTTAATTAATCATTTTTTACTACCTTACTTAATTAAGGTAATTAGAAAATGCAATTGAAATGTTATGAAATACAACTGCTGAGAATAATATAAATATAGATGGAATAAAGTAGAGTAGAGAGAACAAATGAAAATTGCCTCAAGCTTGACACTGCTGTGACAAGAGTAGCAAGTTTATGATTATCAGAGATCTGTTGTGTAGGACTAGATGTTACTACATACTGCATACTTGAGACACCGTTGCGTTAGATAATTGTTATGCATTTCTCTATGTATATCTGTCCCTACTAAATAAACAATAAACAATAAATAAACAAATGAAACCTCACAAGAATATTTTCAAGTTCCATAGGCTAGCATCCATAGCATCCATAGGGTTTCATACTCATGTGAGGATATTTATTTTGTAGTTCGTATAAAAGGAAAGCACAGATTGAGGCTAGAACAAACAGTTTTGTCAGTCTTTAGTGTTCTGTTGATTTTCTTGTTGCACCCCTCTGAGAGTGAGTCATGGACAACATGGATCCTTGGCAGAAGTGGACAGTTGAGGCTCAAACACTAATCAGAACTCAGGGATGGTTACTGAAGAAAGACTCGCCCGCATTCGTCAGTCCAACGAAGTCAGTGGAAAACAACGTCCAGGTCTCTGTGATGAGTCCCAGCGAGGAGGATGATAATGGAATGAAAGAAACCTGAAAATCAACTGCCGCTCTCCTTAACAGTAGTGGAACCGTGATACTTGTAAGAGGCGCGCTGAGTGGCAGTCAACAAAGTCTCCCTCAAACCAAGACCCTTTCCCAAGAAAAAGGTGACAGAGGAGAAGGTGGGGGAAAAGAGAGGAGGGACAGGAAAGGGAAGATAGAGAAAGACAAGAGAGAGGTTGAGGCTCAGAGAGTTCACCTCCCGTGCTGACGAAGATCCGTGAGTCTTGGAGACTTCAGGATACAAGGACGATGTCCGAAGAAGACGCCCCTGTGCTCGCCTCGTCACATGACCGTCGTGTCTCCCCGAGTCCCAGAGGAACCTGGCATCAAAGGAAGCTTGAAATCAACTCCCACAGAGAGCCGGCCTAAAAGATCAACCCCGGGGCTCAGACTACATCCAGGACCGGCATGTTCAGCTTCCTAAAGCCAAGCCAGAGCAGCCTTTGTGAAGTTGGGGAGGAGGAGTGTTGGGCCTTGAAGAAGAGGAGAGGGGGGGAAAGAAAAGGCAGCCAAAATTGGAAAAGGAGGAAGAGACGAAAAGAAAGGAGGAGGAGATGAAAGCAAAACTTGAGAAAACTCGAGAAAAGAACTAAAAGACGCCTTGACAAGGTCATGTCTCAAGGCCGACCAAAGTCTTGCGAGTTTGAAGCAACAAGATAAAAGTAGATGGATAGAAAATAGTGGTAGTGAGCGGTGGCGAACATCAAGAATCTATCTCCAAGTCAACGCCTCAATAACATCTCCTTTATAACACAACATGTTTACTCCGTTGATATATCTGAAGCAAGATTACATCAGTTTATTTATTAACTTATTCATTGATTTAGTATGTCTACCCTTTGCCTTAATTACAGCTTGTATTCTGTCTGTTGTTGTTTCTAGAAGTTTGTGCTGAAGTTGAGAATCCACATTATCCGCATTCGCGTCCGCATTCCAGAGGTTGTCCTGTGATGTTGCCGTACGTTTCACCTTTCCCCTTTCAAACGTTCCTAGATAGATGTTCAGTGGGGTTGAGTTCTGGTGACTGTGGAGGGGAAGCCATACAAGTCAACACTCCTCGCTCTTCCTAAATGCAGCTCAACGTTTAATGCAACAATAAAACCTACAGTCTGCATGGTGGTTTGGAAAAACGCTGTTAAACAATGATAATTGGACCAATTTGTACGGTAATAACAAAAAAAACACTGAATTTGATTTTCCGTTTTAGCGTTTCGAGAGGAAATAATGATTGGTACGAAGGTACGCGGAGTGGTGTGGCACTGACGCCCAGATTTACATTGGGCCCCAGCCAAAAAGGAGAAGACACAGTCTCCAGGAAAACAAACATGCAACAGAGAGCAGATCAAGTTCGTCTTTTTAAATGAGTCATCTCCAGGCCATCTTTGACATGACACACAAAATGAGCCAATTATCACACATGAATGATGCTGAACCTTCTGCGGTCCCATTAAATCCAGCAATCATTTACCTTTTTAATTGTTTACACACAGGCTGCTCCACCTGGTGCCTTTTGGGTATAGGCCTACTGTGCGTGGGTGAAGACAAATAAGGAGCACAAACCCTTCATTAAAAAACACAACTAAAAACACAGAACGAGAGAGAGAGAGAGTGCTGACGATCTATTATTTAGTTGTAATTGTTTTTTCCAAGAATTCCTCAGGTGGTCGAGGCAGCAGGACACAGTCTACATTTTTGGCAAGTTTCACTGAGCTTAGTTCTCTGTTTTGTCGTTTTGCTTTGGCTCTTTCCTGCAAGGCAAAAGGTGAGACACATTCTCTTCTTTCTTAGCTGACTTTGCTTGCCTGCTTGTCTGTTCAGATTTGTGCAGAAAGCAGACTTACTGATTTCTCTTTTTGTGTCTGAAAGTGTTTTGATTTGGGGGCATTTCGTTTCATGAGGCTAAACATTTTGGATTACAATTTTACACGACAAGTACGAGTACGTTTGTCCAGGGAACACACTAGGTTACGCTTGACTGCATGATCTGTGTAGGTTGCATCAGTGCGTGAATAGAGTTCAGTTTAAGCAGGAAGAAGGAAATATGTCAGAAAATATGTAGAAATATGACTTGCATTAAGCTATTACTTACCATGCTGGCTACATGTAATTTTATTTATTTAAGAAGAATAGTTTTTTATTTATTTACTTTTTTTAAAGAATTAAAAGGCATCATCATCACAGCCTGATTTCAGAATAACATTCTTGTAATACGTATAATAATAAATACTGTAATATGTTAAGTTATAATAATAATAACACAGACGAATCATCCATGTAAAACTATTGTGAGGTTGAATAAGATACTGTTTGACATTTTATTTGTTTTGGAAATTGTACAATTGTTAAAGGGCTGTGGTTTTGTGTTCATTTGTTTGCTCTCTGTTAAATGCTGATATTTCTGTTCCACGGGTTTCATCGAACCATATGCTCCCTGGGTTTTTGTGGCATGTGCGCAAGAATACCAGAGCATTATCGTTATTTCTATCATACAGTATACATTTGTATAAATAACGTACAGTGAGAGCCGGCAACAGTTACATTGCTTCTTGATAGTGTCACAGCAAAAGAATGCCTGCCACACACGCAGCGCATTTAAAATCCTTTTTAAATCCATTTTACTGTAGGCAAATCCTGCTCTGAACCTTATTGACGTTCCCTGTCATTGCTAGCCTCCTCTTGCTTCACCTCGTCTCATGAGCTCATTGGTCAACGTTATCTGTTGCTTCTTGGAAGGCAAACTTCTAGTGAGACCGTAAACAGCCACTGACAGCAATTTGACAGACAAGGGGTGATGTGAGGCCCTGCACTGTGGCCACAGGAGAGATTTGGCAGGGCTAATTTTAACCTTTAAGTCCCCAACACCTGTGGTTGAAAGGAAAACAGTGGTGATCTGCCTAAGGTCAACGAGAGGTGACTGGAAGACTGCATGCCACACTGACTTGTAAAAATTCAATAGAGGAAACTGTGTGTTAGTGCAGGATGTGATCGCTGTCAACTAGATGACATGTCAAATATTTTAGGAGGATAAGATGTGGTTATTTGGGTAAATTACTTAGCAATTTATTTTTATAGAGTAATTGTAAGATCTAATTTTCTGCTGAATTTACTATTGTCTTTATTTTATAATGAATGGCTATTACATTTTGTATTGAGTATTGTTTTATGTGTTTGTGGCAGGGAGATGAAAGTTAGCCTTTGACTACATCTGGTGCATCTTTATTGTGCGCTATGCCAGTCAGATAAACCAATAAATAAATAAATGTTGTAATTTTGCAGAATAAAGGATGAAAAAGTTGGTTCAAGGCTCAGCTGCCCCTCCTTAAGTCCTTGTTCTTGACATGTGTTTGGATCACACCCAGGGAACCGTAATGATAGCCTTCAGGGCTGCGACACACTGGCGTCTCAGTTTACTTGGATGGACAGTCAGTTATAAACAGCATCTCTCATCAACACCGGTGAAGATAACCAAGTTATGAAAATTGTAAAAAAAAAAAGAAATATCTTTCAGGTATCCTTTCAGGTATCAAGTCCCTTGCGCAAATGCTATTACGCAGTCGTCCTTGCTCTGAATACTAGTCACAAACGCGACAATCTATGTGTCGCTCTGCTGCGGACTACGTTGTTTAAGAATGTCGTTATCACTCAATGAACTCGAAAGAGCGCTGATGTGAGAATCGTGAAAACAAGGCTGTCAATATCAGCATCCTTCTGTTGTTTCACCTCGCGGACCAGGGTTATGGGCCAACAGGTGGCACGCTGTCCAAGAAAAAGAGAGATGTTACAAGCCGTGTAAGGGGTTAGATATGCAGGGAGGCCTATTGTTCAAACGGTATACAGTATGTCTTGTGACAGAACATACTCTACCAGACTCAAGATGTACTCTTAGGCATGGGATGATGTTTATGGAAGGCATATACTGGTCTCCTCCAAAAGGGGAAAACCAACAGTGGGAAGGCGAATAGAATCTCATGTTCTATCTTCGCTGGACAATGCAACTGTCAACGTGAACAGTTACATTTGAATAAAAACTACTGACGGAACAATGAAACATAGCAACAACATTTATATCTGTATTGTGCAGAGGCCCCTTAGAGGTTTTCAGAATGAAATCTGTTTCCACTTCAACCCCCTCGCATTGGATGCAGGCAGATAAGACAGAAGGCGTTATGTGGCTAAAAAAAAATTGTTTTTTTTGTGTGTGCTCTAACTACGCTTAAAGCTTTGTTGTAAAACAGTATGTTTGGGCAAAGCTCTATCCACAGAGGTTTGACAAAACAGAGATGTTGTTAATGGATAACTATGCATGTTGTCACAAAGTTATGTAATGTGTAAGGAGAAGATGAATGGATTATGGCAAATAGGTCATTTGTAACATTGAAACATTTAATCAAGAAGCTTGGTCTGTTTTATCTGTGTTCTGGGGATCTCGACAGTGGCCTACATGTAGGTAAGAGTTGATTTGACGGGGCCTGGTTGAGTTGCTTAATACTAGATCTTGGTCTTAATTCAGTAACGTATGATTTCCTCCTTTAGGAAAAGGATGCTAAAACTGATCTCTAGTCAGTGATCAAAGGCAATGATGGGTAACAACAGGAGTCTGCCCTAGGTGGTCCATGGGAAATTAGGTGACTTTAATGTTTGTAGATTTAACAGCCTCCAATAGTATCAGTATAACAACGATTCTGTACCCAGTCATACTAAAATGTGGACAAACATTTCTGGGTTCCTTGGTAAAAAAAAAAAGAAAAGAAAAAAAAAAGAAAGAAAGAAAATAAAGTTGGATGGGAGTGGCGTGGAACTCAAGTTCAAGAACACATGCATTTCAGTAGTTTGTTGTTGTCAAGCCCGTATCAGGGCCCGGGGCAAGACGCAGTAAAGTAAACCTCACTCCTCAGGGGAC
>OMKK01002101.1:36083-56794 GCA_900302305.1 Polymixia japonica | reverse complement strand
GGGGGGGGGTGGTGGGTGTTCTTCTGTTGCTTGCTAATGCTGTTTTTTAAGCGCGCGCAGCCATGTAAACAGTCGGTGTATTGAAAATGTGTATTGAAAGTGTATTGAAAATCTTAACACTAAACACTTTCAAAGCGTCTGCGATATTATTTATTTCCGCGTGCTCCATTTTCATATAGTTGGATTAGCTTGTTCGGTTTGGAACGCGCTCCAAACCTCGGGCCCTGTACCGAACAGTTCAATACAAATACAAGCACATGCACCACTATTGGACAAGCAATCTGAGGTGCCAGGATCATTGGTTTAAATGCCCTTTGAAACCAACACACATTGCTCAAGTGGAATAATCTGGTGAAATATTCACCCTCCATTCTACTTCCTTTTTCTATCCAATGTCAAAGGGAGAGAAGGTTTGGTTAGATACTATCACTGGTAATGCAGTGAAAGTACATTTTACTGAGGCGCTGTGCACTAATTACCATTCAGTGCACATGCACTCTGGGGTGTTCTGCACAGCTTGGGAATGAGGGCAGCAGCGTCAGGGATGATACTATGCATGCAAACTCTGAGCTTCTAATTATTAACCACTAGGCTTATTATAAATCAATCTCTCCTTTCTGTTTTTATTTCTGTATAAAGTTCAAACCTTGCAACCCATCGTCTGATACAGGTCTGTTCAGAATCTCGGCCATGTGTGATGTAGGACTGCTTGATGATGGATGATAATCAGAATCACGATTATTTTAGTCAATATCGAGATCACGATTATTTAACACGATTACTCATTGACTTTGGAAACATGCATTTATTGAACTTGGAACAGTGGATTTCCTTGAACTTCATATATAATTCAACTGAAAAACAAAACATGTAATTTTATTTGTGGTAACATACTGTTGTTACCACAACTTTACGTAATTTGTGTAACGTAAGTTACTGTAGGTGTCACATCATCAAACATATTTCTCTGATGGTATTTCATTATATATAAATTCAAACTTGTTTTTGAATGCAAGCTTCTGTTGAGCAAAGTGAAAAAAGAGACTGGCTCACGATGCTACATGCAAGCTAATACACTAGCATACACCTAACCAGTGTGCTTGATATTTTATTGTCACAGATGATGTTGACCTAGCTTGAAACATAAAAAAATTAAATAAACATGCCACGGGCTGGCTGAGAGTGAGTGGGCTTTTAGGGAGGGGTGAAAGTGCACCACTGTAAAGGAAAGGGGTGCGCTGGTTTTATAACACAAGACAAAACGAGAGCATCATTGCGAAAAGGAATGCAGCACTTGTAATTGTTTTGTCTCGATTCTCTTGTTGAAAATAAATTAGATTAATCGCCCAGCCCTAGTGTGATGTGCCTTTCATATGCTTAAAATGATAGAATGGTATTTTCATGCATAAATTGATAGGTTTAGATCCTATTATGTTGGCGGCTCATGTAATAATGGGCAAGAATTTAAAAGGGTCAGGTTTAAGCCCCATTGACGGCAAAAGCATCTGCCCTTTTGAAGTGTCCTTGAGCAAGAGACACCAAATACCTACAAATTCTAAAAAATCAGTTGGTTGGTAAAATAGTGAAAATGGCTGTTGAATTTTGTGAATTACTAGCCATTGTGGCTTGCAGTTGATTTGAAGTTAATTTCCTGCGGTGAGCAGAACATTTGCACATAACTGTTTCACTTATGTTTGGAAACAAGTAAGCACAATAATCTGATCGGCTATTTATGGCCAACGCCTCCGGAAAGTTTAGCTGTGGTCAACTTTTCTGTACCACAGCCCAGGCTACCGTTGTAATGTCGGTTGAGTTTCTTTCATTCACTAGCTCTGTGGGAAGGAAATGGACTTCAGTTGACTAGTTGCTAGCTTAGCTGGGGGTCTGTACAGTTAAAACATGTCAGGCCAAGTTGCATTCTCAATGGACTTTGTGGGGGATTGCTCCCTCATTCTCATGTGGTCATCTTACATCAATTCTGATCCTCTAGTTAGCTTAAAGGCATACTATGCAGCATTTCTCCCCATTGTTTTGCTGTGTGTATACAAATGAAAATGCAGTCAGACTTTGCAGAAAAAAACAACTTGTCAAACAAAACGTGTCAAGTGAGAGTGAAGAGGTGTGTTGATATGAATAAATAATGCAAATAACTCTATTAGCTGTAAAATATTGTTTCATGTGGATATTCTTTAAAGCTATGTAATTAGTCTTGCATTGCGTAGAGATCTTGACTTTCCTCGCACTTTGTTTATCAGCTTAATTTTATCGCTAGAGGCTGCACTAGCTAGTTAGCTAGCTAACATAGTTAGTGAAGTCGTGCTTCAAATATCCTAATTTGTTCTAACTAAGGTGGGGGCTGGAGGTGCAATTACATCACAATAGTAAATGTTACCACCTAGAAACGTCCCAAACAGTTGCTTTTTCACAAAATGGGCAGAGGAGCAAGGGGTGGGTACTACTGGGTACTACGCACATCTACACAGACTGTCAATGCAGCACAGATTGAGCATGGTCATCTAATATATTTTTAAAGCCCACAATGGGGAGACATGCTGCATATTATGTCAACCTGGCATAACAGAAGTGCTTGTTTAAAGTAGACTTAACTTTCCTAAATATTTTACTGAATGATGTTTTGTTAGCAGTGAAATGGAACACAGGCTACCTAACCTCTGACCTGCTGAAATACTAGTGACCTCATTTGAACCTTGTACTGTTCTGTCCACTTTCAGTGTTTGCCCATGGGTTGGTCAGTGGCTACCAGTGTTCCCAGACAAACACAAATCAAATTGTGCTTTTGGAATATTTTCTTGCTTATTGTAGAAATCATCTTGTTTTTTGTTATAGTTGGGTCCCCTGTGCAGACTTTAAATCTGGGCCGCGCTGCATTTTTTTTAGACTCGTGGATTATTTTGCCAGATATTTTGATCACAATAATTGATCTTAGAAAAATGTTACTACACTTTTTTCATCTGACATCAGCAGAAGCTCTTCAAATAATAGTAATAATAACTTTATATAGTACTTCCTTTTTTTTAAACGATGTTTACAACATGCTTCACAATCAACGTTTTGCAGGAAATGTGACATCTCGCTTTACGGCATATAAAAATATGGCAATTTTACTTTACGTCCTCTGTGAACATGTTGGCATTTCGACAGACAGCGGTCCAACCGCACTCAGTCATGAATGTAAACAATCGGTCAGTTTGGCTTTGTGACAGTTGACCACTAGCAAACTCTAGAGGCCGCTATAAACCACATATAGTAGGAACAGGAACTTGGGTAAAACAAAAATATAACAGTAAGGACAGTAGACATAAAAATAACTTGCAGATATGCCAATATTCTATGATTATCACTCATGAAAACTAACCAAACTAAGCCCCAACCAAATTCTTGCAGGAAACTTTCTTTTAGACAACAAAATCCCTGAAATTGGTCCCGATCCCCTGTATCTGATTATGGCCCCCCTATTGTTGCAGCTGTCCTTGCATAATTGGGCTATTTCGGTTGCATCGGTCTAAAGTGGAGCCAGCCAGCTTTTACTCCTCTTAAAGAGGCTATGTGACTATGTTCCATTACAAAGGGGTCCTCCCTTTCTTTCCCTGAAAGTATGCAGGTCATCAAGGGCTTTGGGGGGGTTGTTGGGGACAGGCTTAAAGCAGAGATGCAGGGGTCTTCTTGGCAGAGGACAAGGTGTCATGAACATTGTTCCAGACCCAAACTGTCAACAGCTCAGGGGCCGTAGAGCTGTGATTAGGACTGTTGAGACAAGCCGACAGTAAGATGCCTGTCTTCTTTTGATTGATATGCTCCATGACGAAAATGACACAATTGTGAATATTGTAGGGATTTACAGAGATTTTGCAGAGTTGGACGGTGAGTTTGGATGAGCATCTTTGTCATAGAGAGAAAATAGTCTTAGGTCTTGGACTAACCTTAGGCTTACAATGTCTGCTTTCACTCCTTCAGTCAACATTTAGGGAGTAGATTTTGCATGCCAAAAAAACCCTATTGACATAAGGTGTCTTATTTAAATAAACAAAAGCCTCCTCTTTCTTTGTTGTCCGTTAAACAGAATTATTAGACAACCCTAACTGCTGAGATGTCAAAGAATCCGGATTCTCCACCTCGGTCACGCACCAGATCTAGGTCCAGATCCAGGTCTTACTCCCGATCTCACTCCAGAAGCCGCTCCCGCTCAAGATCCAGAAAACGCCGCTATAGGTGAGTCCACCACATTTACATTTAGATCTTATCCAGAGTGACTTACGAGTGAAGATCCATCCCCCTGGAGCAGGTAGGGGTTAAGTAGTATATGCTCAAGGGTACTGACCACATGGTGGATCACACCCAGGACCCTCTGGTTGGGTCCTTTCTACCCCTTAGGTCACCCTGTCGCCCTCTCGCCCCCTGCCTCTTAACCTTCTGTCTTCAACATGAAGCTGCCTGAGTTTGATAGCTCACTCAAATTTATCTTTGAAAGACAAAAAGTGGTCTTTCAACAACCATTTTTACAACCATCCTCTTTGTTTCTTGATCAGTTAACGTCATGAAACCCGTACTAAAAATCTACAAGCATTGATGTGTCTGGATGTTAGCTGATAATGATATGCAAACCTCCAGACAAATATTGGCTGATTATATCAGTGCCTCACTATCTATCTTATCCTGCCCCAGGGTTCCTGTTCAAAGCTGCAGGGAAATGAACAGCTCATATTTTCATTTAAGCCTTTACGCCACGTCACATCCCTTCACAGATAGACAATACAGTCCTTAAATTGACCTATCTCAAACCACACTCCCGCTATCTTTGCCAGAATAGACAGTAAATAACTTCTCAAGTCCTGCCTTGGAACTGTTGGCCTACTTTTTGGGTGAACTACAATGACAGTGAACCCACGTAATATCTTCTGATGTATCATCAATTACAGTGGATGTTTTTTCGATCGATCTAGCCTACTGTTGTCTAGAAGTGAGAATTGACTAATGAGATAGTATTGAGCTATTTACTGCTCCATAAAATGGTCATTTTCATTGTTGTTTTTTTGTTTTTTTTTACACCAAACAGTGTGATTTGATACTGTGATATATGGCCATGTGTTATTCCCCCTTTTTAATGATGTTACTGCAGTACTATAATAATATACTTATAGGAGAGTAAAATGTCAATCAAATTGATTCTAATTAAAAAACAGAAAATACAATATAATTCAAGCCCTTAAGACTTATTGTACACTTTCAATGACCTTTCCTTTTTCAATACTTTTTTTAGACTATTATAATACTCTTTAATTCACTATAATGTAAATTACAATATTGTTACTAAAATAAGTTTTTGGTTTCTTTCAGTTAGCTTGATGAGTTTTAAATTGATTTGACATTTGCATAATTATTTGTCCTTTGTTGGTAAAAGGCTGACTAAGAGCAGCATTATCATTAGCCTGCCTTGACTTTAACATGAAATCCAGAATCCCTTGTCAAGTGCTACTGTATGTTTGATGGTGATTTAGATTTCTGTGATTTAGAGGGTTATTTCAGAAGTCAATTATTAAGTAAGGCTCGCGTCGGGGTCCTGTTGGGGTTTATTTCGCAATAATGACCAGCTCGCTGTACATTATCCCGCTTATTACATGGCTACTTACTAAAGAAACCAATAATTTGACACAATATAACAACAAAAAACGATTTTATTGATTTAAAATTTATTTTATTGCTTCCACTAAAAAATAGTCTGTTATATTCTACGGTTGGAACTGCATCCATAGCAACGGTCTGTTACTCATAGCAGCGGTCTGCTATCCAGAAACAACAGACCGTAGAATGCCGTAATTGACCAATTGGAATCGAGCATTCAACAAAGCCGTGTAATAATCAAAGGTAAAATGATTTGAGAGAGAGTACTACTAGCATTGCTATATATCCCTCCCATCCTCTTTACGCCCTTCCCCATGGATTAGAGCAGACTGTGTCTCAGTGCGGCGCTGGATAGCGCTCTTATCGCTCCATGCAGTAAGAGACATGGACTGTCCTAATCTTATGGGATGGTAGCCAGTGTGCTAGGCTGCACCGTCCACACTTCTATTTCAATGGAAAAGCTCAAGGGGTAAGCTGAGAAATGGTGATTCGATAACGGAAGCCCGTCCTTCCCAATAACAGACTGTGGGGTATCGGCTAGTTTAAACATTTTAACTAAAGCATCATCAGGTTTTTAATTTAATTTTTTTGCATTTATCTTAGTCTCTTAATTTGCGTGCTACTTTTCTATGTCATTTCATCTCAGTCAAGTATAAATTACAGCACTCTTTGCTCATTTCCTTTGCCTGCCAGATTTATGGACTAATTAATCTGCTCTGTTGCCTCTTTGTGTTGCCCCCAAATGTACTAGTTAACTGACTCTGATATCGACATGGTTAAGGTGTTGGTGAGACAGTGCATAAATGTTAAATGAAATTAGTTTCTTTTTCTTATGTCAACAGTCACTTTGAGATTGTTTGTTTGATTTGTTGAACGATGCCACACATGTCCTTACAGGGTCCAGATGTCAGCTTGTGCTCACTGGAGTTCCAGTGCAATGACTGCTGTTATATCGCCCCCTTTTGGCCTGAACCACTGTTTTCATCTTCCCCACTGGTTGCTTCACTAAGGATGTTAGATGCAGGAATTAGTTTACTCTGCTGTTGCACTGGATAAAAGTGTGAGCTAAATGCTTTGGTAGCCTAGAGGTTAGAGAAGTGGGCTTATGACTGGAACGTCGCTGGGAAACTCTGGGATGGGAAAGTGAATGAAATGGAGAGTGAAGTCCTTCCCGCTCTTAGTAACTACAGTCGATGTTCCCTTGTACAAGGCACTTAACTACAAACTGTGGCCAACAGTAGGTAGGGTGGCCTATACTATATTAGAAATTTTGTGTGCGTGATTGCTGAAAAAGAGTCCAGTCGACTTGAATAAATAAAGGTTAAAAAATCTGTAATGGGCCACTCACACGAACTTTGCAGTCAGTCTTAACAAGCCTTTGTGCTTCTTTCTGTGTCTTCCTGCTTCTCTCTCCTCCAGTTCTAGGTCTCGTTCCCGCTCCAGATCGCACTCTCCGTCCCACAGAAACTACCCCACCAGGGACTACCAGAATAACCGCGGAGGGTTCAGAGGCTATAACCGCGGCTACCGCCGGCCCTTCCACTACCGTGGCAGGAACCGGGGCTACTTCCCCCGTGGCCGTTACCAGAACCGAGGAGGAGGCAACTACGGCTACAGGGCCAACAACTGGCAGGGCGGCGGTGGAGGCTGGCACGACCATCACCACGACCAGGACCACCACTCTCACAGTCCCCGAAGGGGCCGCTCGCGCTCCCGCACGCCCCGGAAGCGCTCGGGCAGCCGCAGCCGCTCCCGCTACTCCGACTGCTCGTCATCCGGCCGATCCCGGCACTCCAGGCACTCCAGCTACTCCTCCCGGTCTCGGTCCCCATCCCCGCGCCACCGCGGCGCCAGGGGGAAGCCCGGCTCCAAGGAGGCCAAGGACAAGCCCGCCGAAGGCCCGACCGAGACGGCGGGCCAGGTGTCAGATGGCAGCGCCATCGAGAAGGCGTCTGGAGGTAAATGGATTGACTACGACACCAGCCCCAAAAAAACAAGTCCGCGGGTCAGCCTCCCGGTGGGCACCAGGGACGACGCTCCCTCCGGGCCTGACGGTAAAGGAGGCCCTCTGTGGAAAACCATCGGCAGCGCCCCGGTGCCTGCTGCACCGACTAAGAGCCCTCCGACCTCGGGGCAGACGGCCTCCTTCAGCGGCTTTGGGTTCTTTTCAAAGGAAGATGCCAAGTCTGGAGATAAGACCGTGATTTCCTCCGCCTTCAAAAAGTATGTTCAGTTCTTTTATCGTTGCTGATAAATCTGTTTGTTTTTCTTCTTTTTCCCTTGCAAATTTTGTCTTCAGTATGTGACCTGTAATTATTCTTTCATATATGTTTAGTCCGTGCCACCTACAAATCTCCTTGGAAGAATACAGGTTAAAATGGAAGACATAGGACTCCTTCTCATTTTAACTGCAAATAACAAATTGAAAAAGTATCCGGCTGTTGTCCTCCTCTTTGCACTGAAAGGAGATTGTATGAAATCCCCCTTATTTAGGCGCGGATAGTAAAGTGAGTATGATTATTGCAATGTGAGTCCTGGTCTTTAATGTTTGCATTAGGGATGGGCATTTTCAATATTGCACACAGATAAATCAATGACTTAAGACCAAAATAACAACAGTCAAGAGCTGCTGAATTGCTGGCTGTGGTTGGTAAATGATTTCCAGTCAGTTAATCCAAAAAAAATTCATACAATGCACAAGCCGTTCAATATGCTGTAAAAGTGTGTGTTCATTTTCCAACAGCTGAGGAAGAAAATATGTAAAACACACTCTGGTAACATGATAAGTTAAAAGACATCAACATAATGCTATCATGTTGCAGCATTTAGTTATCAAATCCGTAACAGGGAAATGTTTTGGGCAGTAGCGATATGTAAAAGATTCTGTCAACTCTGCCCTGCCTCTCAACTCTGTAATATCGCTATAGTTATAAATCCCGTACAATAACCCAACAGAAAGAATCAATAGATTGACGCTCCAGCTTACATCTGTTTTAATTACTAAATTGGTTATCAATGAGTCATGCCCATCCCTGGTGTGTGTTGAATAGTGTTTCTATTTCATTCTCTGAGTATGTTGTTGACTTGCTTCTGGTGTTCTCTTTTATCCTTCTTGCATTGTTTTTCACTCTTTGATACCATTAGCTATGTTTAAAGAAAACAAAACAAACGATAAACATATTAGCACCGTATGTTGCACGGCGCGACGTAAAGCTCAACGTGCTTGTCTGTTTCAGGTTCTTGGCAGAGAGTAAAGGCAAAAAGCAGCCATCTGACAAGGAGAACGACCGCGACCGGGAGCAGAGTACAGCAGAAAGGGAACTAGAGAAAGGAAACGGCAAGGCAGGAGCCCTCTTCAACGTCGCGGCCAAAGCCTACGGGGACTCCAAGGAGGAAAAACTCCTCCCCTTCTTCGACGACGGAGAAGAGGAGTTCCTCAAGTCGCACGGGCTGAAGGACCGGGAGACCAAGGAGGGCGGGGAAGCCAAGCCCAAAAACACCCTCACCGCGCGGGACATTTTCGGCAAATGGGAGGACGAGCCCAGCTACTCCACTTCCTACCCGCCGGTGAAGGAGAAGAGCCGGCGAGACGCCGAGGAGGCAGAGGAGGACATAGAGGAGGAGGTGTACCGCAGCCGCAAGCACAGCTCCAAGAAGGAAGAGAAGGCCAAGAAGAAAGAAAAGAAGGAGAAGGAGAGGGCCAGGAAGAGTCCGTCCCCTCCCCCAGCACCCCCGCAAGGCTCGGACAGCAGAGAGAAGGACAGGCCCTTGTTCCCGGCGGCTGTCGCTCCCAGGGAGGAGTCCCCCGCGCCGCGGTTGTCCGCAAGCAGGGAGGACTTTGAACTCAAAATCGGCTCCTTAGACGAACTGCCCAGGTATGTGCGCTAATGCCGGCCCTTCGCATATCGCCACTATCTGATATTTTTTGCGCCGTCTCAACCAGTCGTGTTCTCCTTTTTCTCGCTCTCTTCTCCCGTCCCGCCCTCTCCCCCCTCGCTCAGCTCCTCTCTTTCTAAAGAGCGGCGTACGTCCCGAGATCTGGTGATCCCCACTAAGAAGGAACAGGAGTTCCGCTCCATATTCCAGCACATTCAGTCGACGCAACTCTGCCGCAGCCCTTCAGAGCTGTTTGCTCAGCACATTGTCACTATTGTGCACTACATCAAAGGTATAGTATGGTCTGCGTCCAATCTCGGGCTTCTAGAGACTCCAGATAACAAGGCATCCAGGGTTTGGACGGTTTACCACAACCGTTTGACGCGTTCGGATGACACGTCAAAACGGTGGTAAATGATTTGACATTATGGGGGAATCGTTTTAAGGCGGCGGAGTTATAACTTTTCGCTCTTTTTGTTTTTCAGCTCAACACTTCCGCTCCTCAGACATGACTTTAAGTGAGCGGTTTGCCATGTACCAAAGAAAAGCTGCAGAGGTAGAAATGATGAAGCCAAGGAAGAGTCCAGAAATCCACAGGTACGGGTGTACCGTCTCGTTACCGTCTGAACGTACATGGGTATAAATCAAGCCAATTGTTTTCTGTAGTCTTTCTTGGTTGGCGTCTGAATCAACATTTGCCTTTGATGGACGCTTTCATCCAAAGTGCTTTACGGCAGTGGTTCTTAAAGTAGGCTGGGGACCCCCCCAAGGGGCCGTGAGGGGTTTCCTGGGGGTTCACAGTAAAATGAAGAATAGTTGAAGATAATTCACTTATACATTATCCTAATAGGTTTTACTCTCACCGCTACTATCTATCCACAGTGTAGGCAGTGCACTGTAGACCAGTGGTATGCTATCTTTTTTGCAGAGGATTTTGAGTAGGTAGTGTGATGAAGATGGCCTAAACATTTTGAGAACCCCTACTGTAGGTACCATGACTTCATACAGAATGAAAATGACATCCACATTTGTTGCCATGGTTTTGTGGGACACTCGTTACAGCCTAACGTTACTGAAACGTGGCCTTCTTTTTCCTTCCTTCCTTCCTCCAGGAGAATCGATGTCTCCCCCAGTGCCTTTAAGAGGCACTCTCACCTGTTTGAGGATATGGAGGAGACCAGCTACAAGGTGACCGGCCTTTTTGAAATTTGACGTATTTGGAAAAAACGAGCACATTTGAGACGGTCCAAAACAGCAGTATTCAGCTTTGTGCTTTTCTTTCAAAGGATGCATAAATCTAAATCAAAAGAGCCCAATTGAGTATTGTAAATGCCAAGCAAGCCCCCCAGCCTATGAGATATGGTTATTGATTGGGTATGTACGAACCCAAGCAAAGGCTAAAAGGAGGTGACTTAAGATCGAGAGTCCAAGCCTCTCAAGGGACCCTAATCAATGCCATTACCTTGTAAGTATTTTTCCTCAAAGATCCACCAGAAAAAGAACTGTGCCAATATTAACATATCATTTATTTTATAACCGCTATGTGCATGCAGCTGGTTCCAGCCACTAGTGATAACTATTGAGTTGTGGAAAATATTAGCGTTAAACACATAAAATTTGGCTTCTTTGTATAATAAGCCTTTGATGTTTGTCGTAAATAACTGTACCACATTGTTATACATTGTTGTAGTGATTGTGTAGTCAGGAATAATGCATTTTTCAATGTTGACAGTAGAGGGAGTAGAGCACTACAGATATTTTACACCTTTTTTCTGCTACAGTGATACTTTTATTAATTATTTTAATTGCTTCAGTTATCCCATTTATAAAATTATGACACGTGGCCATTTTTTTAAATTTTTTTTTAGAAAGAATCCATATTTATTTCATATTGTTCATCACTAAGAAAGTCCCACATGTAGCAGCTAACGTGAGACGCACCTGCATATCTCTGCAGGATCCGAGCAAGAAACTCAAAGGTGATGTGATGGACCTGCGCCTCGATATTGAGAGACGTAAAAGGTTTGCTGGGAAGGAACGTGAGTACAAGCGGGACGGGGGCAAGAGTTCAGGAGGCTCCCGGGGACCTAGCAGAGAGAGGTCCTCTGAGAAATCTGCTAAGCACCACAAGAAATCTAAGTAGGTTTAACATGCGGTCAGTGTGCCATGTGTAGATCGTATCGACCCCTTCGGTACATAGCATACTTGGTGTTCTTAAAGGTGCTATCGGTAATACGTTAAAATCAAATAAAAGGTTGAATCACCACATTGTATGGTAAGATATAGTATAATGGTGATTGTCTGAAAGCTTCCCCCCGTTCTCTGTTTTGATTGTACCTCAGTGGTGCTGTTTCTTTGTACTTCCTGGTCTTTGTTTTGTTTTGATGGCACATCCTACTGATCTTACTGATAGCACCTTTAATATCACAGAATGTTTGGAGAGTGGTTACCACTGATTGTAGGGGACATAAGGCCCCGTGTTGGAGTTGGAGTGGCACGTGGCATAATTTGAAAACCACTGCTCAGAAGTTAGCCATTTTTGTGGCAATAACGTTACAGTCTTTACATTTGCCGTTACTCCTCCAACATGGGGTCCATCATCGCTACTGGCAACCCCACCAGACGTTTTCCCAATTGTTCTCTGACGATTTTTCACTTGGCCTTAAAATTCAGTGGTGTGTTTACGATACGCTGCTGTCAACCTAACGTCGTCTCCTTACCCACAGGAAGAGCAAGAAGAAGCGCGATCGCTCTCCGTCCTCCTCCTCCTCCTCCTCCTCTCCCTCCCCGTACCCTCCGTCCTTCAGGGGTAAGGAGTACATGGCGGAGGCGATGGAGCACATGGAGGAGGGCTACAGTCACCCGCGATACCCCCCACGGGACTACAGCGGGCCCTTAGAGAGGGGGCCCCGAGATTACGAGGGCCACAACGCGGAGCGGGGCAGAGGCCGCGGATTTGTAAGTTTCCTCGACCGTCCCTCCGTACCGTCGATGGTTTTCATTGTGCAATGGTGGCGTCTCGTCTTCTTGCAATTCTCTGTCCCGATGATGTCACTGGTAGACTACGCTTCCCTGCTCTGTTGCTTCCTCCTAATGCTAAGGAACATAATGTGGATGATGATGATGATGATGATGACTTTCATACATATTCCATGCACTACCTGATTTTATTAAGGTAAAGTAACAAAAACCGGTGGCATCCTCTCACTCTAAACAAATGACTACAGTATCGCCTCTAGGATGACAGTGACAAATGATTGTGAAATGTCTGTGTCCAGACGGGGAGCTTGAACCTGCCTATTGTTTTAATTTCAGTTTCCCAGGATGAGGGGAAGGGGTTGGAACAGGGGCAATTACCCAGGCAACAACAGCAATGGCAACCCTCCCAATACAAGTGCCCCAGTGCGCCCTCCAGAGGAGGAGTGGGACCCTGAATACACTCCTAAGAGCAGGAAGTATTACCTGGTGAGTCCCCGGAGCTCCTAGTTCAGGGGTAGGCAACCATGTGCCATGGAGGGCCAAGAGAGTGCAGGTTTTCATTCCAACCAAACACTACACCAGGTGATTTCACTGATTAGCCCCTCCTCTCTTGTCAAAGGTGTGCCAATCAGTGAAATCACCTGGTGTAGTGTTTGGTTGGAATGAAAACCTGCAGCCTCTTGGCTCTTCATGGCACATAGTTGCCTACCCCTGAACTAGTTGATTAATGACGTATGCAGACATTTAATGATAATTGCACTTTAATGGTTGCAGTTTAGGATTTTAGTGTGGACCGGTTTAAAACTAAGGTAGACTTTATGTCTTAAGATTTTGAACAGTTCTGTAAACTATCTGAAAGTGGTTTTTGATATTATTTATTAACACTTTCTGGAGCTGTGCTGTTGGCCATGAATGGGGACGCTTACTTGAACTTGAGCTTTTAAAACCTTAATGATCTCATTTTATAGTGGTGCTCGCAGAATCCTGAAGTCAAGAAGTCAGGCTGGGTGCTGTCCGTGTCCACAAATTATATCCCCTAATCAACAGAACAGTCAATAGAAAAGAGCTTTAGAAATAGTCTCTTACACACATTCATGATATGTGTGTTGACTAATATAAGCTTTGCTTTTTCTGTCTCTTGCTTTTCTGTCCAAGGTCAGACCCAACCTTTGTTTTACGAATTAGTTTATACAACTAATTGGCACACCTAGTCATTATCCGTTGTCATGCCAACCGTTGTGGTAATCAGGGAGCTAGTTGGTGGTATTTCTTTCATCTGATTTTAATTTTGATATACATAGCTATGCCTCTTTGAAGTGTTGGATACCATTGTATAAAAGCCATCATACCCCCGAGGACATTCTTTATTGTGGTCATGGATCCTTTGATTCTATCGACAGTACCCATTATCACAGCGAAGAACACCCTGTCAGCTATTACACCTACTGTCAATTTGACTGGTCTTTCTGTGCCTGTATGCCCGTCCAGCATGACGACCGCGACGGCGAAAAAACCTGGGTGGACACCCGCGGCCGCGGCCGAGGGACCTTCCCCGCCCGCCGGGGACGCTTCGTCTACCGCAAGGGAGGCAGCAGCCCCAAGTGGACCCACGACATGTACCAAGGCAGCGAAGAGGGGGAGCTGGGAGACGACAACATGGAGCTAGAGCATAAAGAAACCAAGGGCGGAGGGGACTCCTCCACCCCCAAACAGTAGAGTACCTCCGCCATTGCTGCCATCTTCCCTATCGGGTCTGGTAGCGGAGGTTAACGGCACAGCTGTGAGAATCCCAGTGTCGGTAGTGGCGATAGAAGGTGTCGTTGGTTTATTTTCGTTTTTTTTCCTCCGAGCCATCTCATCTTTGTTCATTTGTTAGAATCGTTTAATGAGTTTGAGCCCTCTCGCGA
The DNA here is from genome assembly GCA_900302305.1 of Polymixia japonica. Classification (NCBI taxonomy): domain Eukaryota; kingdom Metazoa; phylum Chordata; class Actinopteri; order Polymixiiformes; family Polymixiidae; genus Polymixia; species Polymixia japonica. Next base: position 42,392 of record OMKK01002101.1, on the reverse strand, counting down.
TTTGAGTGAAGGAAGAAATGTGTAACTGACTTGAACAGAGAGCAAGACTTTTTTGTACGTTTAGATTTTTGTTTCTGGGTGTTTATTCTGTGGAAGTCGTGTTTGTTTCTCTTGCTTTGCAGGTGATTGGCTTTGAGTCATTTGCATCCTCTAAGGGTGAACCTATTGAGGCAACAAAAAGGTATAACGATCGATCGGTTTTCTCTGAAAACACGACGGAATAGCAAATGCATTTGTGCCTTAGAAATCAACATTACAGTGATACATGTTCTTGTACTCTCCCCTCGTACTGCTTTAATTACTGTATTAGAGACAGAAATTAAGCGATTTCTATGTTGTTTTTTGGAATTGATCAATCTTTGATGGTATTGCATGAAATGTTGGGCTCCATGGGACCAATTGATAGTGGGTATAGGAGTCATGGCTATCATTTACAAAAATTCTCAAAACACAAAAGTTACCATTTGTTGTACCCCTGAACTATTGATGTTTGTCACTTATATTATCCAAGCATTTTCATGTATCACCACTTCACTTGTATTTCTCTTCAGGAGATAAAGAGGTTGTTTTATATGTGTGTGGTGTATTCTCATTGATTGTGGATGCTTTCTGTTTTTAAAAATTGGAAGATTTTTCAACACAAAATAGATTGGCACCAATATAATTTGGCTTGCTTTGCGTTAGAGCTGACAAACAGCTGTAGGTTCGTGCCTCTATCATATCAGTTTAGATGAGTGGCTACCTGTGTTTAGAATTTTAAGATGAATTATTAGTTATTACAAAAGGGTAATAAAAGGCATAGGTTTGTAAGATCTAAATTATTGCAACTTTTTGTGTTTGGCAGGAAAAAGTTATACTGTTCATTTTTTTTTTTTTTTCTTTTAAAAAAAAAAAATGCCGCAGTTGCAGTAATCTTCTGTAAAATACTAAAACTGCACTTTGATTACATTTGTTTTCGTATAATTTACCACATAAACAATCTTGCTATCCTGTCCAATTTGTGACAAAAAGCTTTGTCGAAGGTAAAGTTAAAAGATGAGTATATTTTTCAGATGAGTTGACAAACTAGCATAATGGGTTTTGTGACTCTCACTGTGCTGCTGTGAGTGTTCTACTTGGGCTGTAACAATACTGGATGTACCGAACACAAATGTAGGACTTATTCTTTTATGTTTAAATCTGAAACTGATTTTTTTTTTTACTGTTCCTTAAAAGCTTTGAATTTGTCTTTTAATTTTCAATAAATCTTTGATTCAGTTCAATCCAAAGTGTTCCTCATATTTGTATCTTGAAATTTCTGTTTCCTCTCATAAGTGGCAACAGACTCGGTGCGCTTGAGAGCCTGCAGTAATTGGTAGTATCTGACAACATTTAAGGATATTATGGTCTGTTTGTTTGGCCTGGAGGAGCACATACTTTAAACATCAGCAGATGATGAGTCTCTCACTTTGGCTGCATTGGGAGTTGTTTTCTCTGGCTCCTAAAACAATCTTCAATTCAGCCAGTGACATTTCCAACTGGACACCTAACAGACACTGGACACGAGCCCTCCACTCGTAAAACAAGCAACCTTTTCATGCTTGGAGGGCAGGTTGAGGGAGAAAAATTCAAACCACAGAAAATGGAGTCTTGTGGGAAATGGACTGGATCTACTGAGCTTTGCACTTGGGAAGCTCTGCATTGGCAATACCTACAGTACGACAGAGGTATCTGGTCTAGGGGACAAGTGGCCTTTTCATAGCCCCTAAACAAGACGGTTGTTCACCAGAAAGCTGCAGTGTAGCTGAAACGGAGAGGGTGCTGGGAATTTGGGAAAAGGGAAACAGGAAGCGACAGGGTCAGAGACCATGGCTAATGGCTGGAGGTTTTCTGTGGGAAGCAGTCTTGTCTGCTAAGATTAGCCTATCCCTCCGTGGCAGTTTAATACTAGTTTAATAACACGAATTGAAAACGTTTGCTATGCAACATTGTTGGTTGATTTTTCAAACTGCTCAAGTTGAACACATGGTACTTTACTGGTTCATCTCCGTAAAGTGGTTACAAATTTTTATTATTCACATTGCCAAGACGAAACAGATGAAGTAGAATAGAGATGAAGCCAAATATGCTGAATATAAAAACACTTTGTCATATATCATACACGCAAAGTAACCATATAAATCAAGGTAAACATGAGAGGCTATTAGGTTTCCTGTCTGCAGTCTCTGACGTGGGTCGGTATGGGCACAGTCAAGTCTCTTCTAGTGGTAATGTACCCGGCCAATGGTCCCTGTCCCCGTCGCCAGGATATCTGGCTGCCCGTTCCTCCATATCTCCCTAACGATGCGTTCCCTCTCCTCCAGACGCCTCGCCTTCTCTAGCTCCTCGGCCGACGTAAATACGTTGACGCTCCTCAGGGTTCCGTTAGACTGGCTGCTGCGGTCGCTCATGGGGCCCACTGTCACTTTGGGGATTTCTGCGTCCCCCCCGTCTTCGTCCTCCACGCTCTCGTCCTCCTCGTCGTCGTCATCTTCCTCGCTGGACTCCTTGAGCTGTCTCCTCTCGGGGGAAGGGGGAGGCCTGCTCCGGCCGCGAGTCCTGCAGGCAATTCCTGAGACCAGGAGGCACAGCGCCAGGAGGAGGCCGAAACAGACGCCCATCATGAAATACAGGGCAAAGCTCTCTGGATTGGCTGGATGTGGAGACGGACACAACAGATGGATTAGTTATAAATTCACCAACAATGGCAGGGAATCAATGGCATTTTTCTGAAATGTTAATTGAATATTGCCCGCGTAGATGTCAACAATTGCATAAATTTGTGTAGTGATAGTTGTGTGTCCTCAGTCTCTGGAGCATGTACTGTCCCGAAAACAAGACGCACCAGTTTTATCACCCCTCTTTCTCTGTCACTGCTTTCCTACTGACTATAAAAACAATAAAAAAATACCAAAGAGTTGACTGCCCACTCTTCCAAGAACAGCGTAAAATCTTCGCTGTCCGCCGTTTTTGTCTATGTGACACGATATTCACTATCCACGGGGAGACACTATCAAAGTGCAGCAACTCAAAGCACACGACACCCAAGAACCTGGAAGTGATTTTTAAACTCAAATAAAAAAGCTGAATTACCACATTGTGTTGTAAGATATAGTGGCGATCGCCTCAAAGTTTCCTATCTGTTTTGATCGTGCCTCGGTGGCGCTGTTTCTCCCCTAATTCCTTGTCTTTGTTTTGCTTTGACGGCCCGTCAAACAGACCCTCCTCTCCGCCTGCACAAGCCATGCTTCTTGTTTTGACTCGTCATCGCAGTTCACCTCACCAACGCACGGGTGCCGACTTTACTGATAGCACCTTTAAAGCAAAAGAATAACAGAAAATGAGTCTCCCTAGTAGAGACCTAGTAGAGACACAGCGAGGATTTACCTTTGATGTGAGCGTAGGTAGCCATGCTGTTACTGAGCAGCTCCATGTCTCTCTTAACAGGTTCCATCCTGGTTCACTTCAGGTTCAAAACTCACATCTCCAGGAATCCCTTCGCACGGTAAACTTCCGACCTTCCACCAGTGGCAGATGCTGTCGCATAAACACGACACAGACAGTTAGGCTGAAGCAAATACATCTAAAATAAGAAATATAATCCCATAACTCCTTTTTTTTTCCTGTTATAGATGGATAGAGTACGATCTTCGATAGGGGACACTTGGTGTCACGTGTGAAACCGCCCGGGGAACGTGAACTCATCCACTCAAGATTCCAGAGAGAATGCTCTCCTCCAGATCCCCTCCCATCACTCTTATGATCTAAGGTGTCGGAGGTCACCGGACAAGGACATTGTGTTCCCTGTAAATGTTTTACAGTGGGGCCCCCAGTGAGCGAAGCGGCATGGGCGTACGAGTCTGATTGGTATGCTTGTATTAGTGTTATTTCTGCCGCACTGCGTGGGCAGTCTCTCTTCCTGTGTCGGAGAGCGGTGGTTTCTGTTTCCCACAGAAACGCGACATGTTGGATTTCGCATGCCTGCTTGGACTTTGCCTGGTATGTCCACTGGGACGGACTCGAGTCGGTGTTGTAATCTCAGAGAGAGAGGAATGATAGTCATGGAAGAGAGTGGGAGGGAGGGAGAGAGAGAGAGAGAGAGAGAGAGAGAGAGGGAGAGAGACAGAGAGAGACTGGGGGATAGTTGACGGTAAAACAAGGGAGGGTTCGGGACGCGCATGGAAACCATCACAGATGGTCCAACAGATACAGTAAAACTTTGATGTCAATTGTATGACAAAGCAGCATGCCCTGACACTGCAGCAGCAGCACTGCGTGGGAGCAGAATGTTTTCCTTTCTGTTACCTTCCCCCCAGGGACCAAACTCATGCCCTGCTCCAATCTAAACCACCAGGGCCCTGGCTTGTTCTCCCACCCTGATCGTTATCCGTGACTTTTGGCAGACATGTTACACTCAGAGGCTCTTTTTTTTTTTGGGGGGGGGGACCAATTATAGTGGTGGTCGCTATGGTACCACGACCACTTGCTGGTCTACTGACTCATGGGAAATGGTAGTTCTTGACCAGACCGTTGCCTTAGGTTCTGCCTTTAACTCCTGCGGCTCGCTAATTGACGTGATTCACAGTAAGGACTATGCCCCCATCTGCATCCTCAATTTGCTGCCCCCAGACCTTAACAAGATAAGTGCGGTGTGTAATTTTGTTTTTGGTTGAGTTCATGTAAAGACAAACAATGTTTTCTTTTGATTAGGCCTCGGGTCTTTCATCCCATTGCGTGTTATACAGGGTAGTGTGTCTTATTCACTCGTCAGACTGCTTTTCAATCCCGTAACTTTTTGTCAAAAATGTGTCTATATAAGGGAATATTTGTGGCCCCTCTCAAAGGCAACGGACATGCTCCAAAAATTTGAACTTAACGCTGACAAAAAAGGGGAGTTTGTAATCAAATTTGGCTCGGCTGGCTGCAACACACTAATGCCAGGAGGAGACAAATGGTTGTTTTAAGTAGCCACGGTCTAGTTGAGACAGATTTAACACCTAACATTTCCAGACGAGTCCAATAACTTCTGGAGTTAACTGTGGACAAGCATAGCCTGGCAGCTGTAGCTGTTTATGTGACCCATAAAATGCACTCCCGTTCAACCTTCCACATTTCCTGCTCAGATAATCCAATTAAAAGTCAAAAGATGAAAATTGAAACCATTGAAAAATAACGGGTGTTACTTTAGAGCAAATAATCTTTATTTCCACCAGATGTTCTCCAAAAGCCATTAGAGGTAAGAGTATCTCTTGACGATGTTAATGTCATCAAATAATTGGGTCGACCACGGTAGACTTCTATGGTACACATATGGGCGCTAACAAAATGCACGTGTAACGTCCTGGGAGATCGGTCCCTCTGATCCTTTTACTCTGTGGATTTTAAGTTGAAAATGTTGAGGTTTTCAGAGTTTTTTGTTGCTTTACGCCTATAAAAGGTTTTATGGCCTGTGACACTATAAAGAACATGGTACAGTCCCTACTAATAAACTAGTTTGTTGGTCTGTTTATTTCCAGGAGTCACTATATTAGGTAAGATTCTTAAGTGAAAAACATTTGAACATGTATATCGTCCTTAACAAGAATGATTAGTGAACATTTCGACATATTTGAACATCAGGTATATCAGGAAAAAAAAACAAAAAACAAACAAACAGAGAAAGAGAGAGAGAGAGAGAGAGACATCTAAAAAAAAAAAAAAAAAAAAAAAAAAAAAAAAAGAATGAAAAATATAATATCGCCTGTCTTATACTGCATAACACTCACCTTGGCCCTGGAGCAGAACTGCACAGCTCGTCTATGAATTAACGCAATAACTCCACATTGACCCAGGAACGACTTCCAAAATTGGAATGAGCTGTCAATCAATAGGTCAAGAAAATTCCATGGCAGAGAGAGGAGCAGAAAAGAGATTCCGTGAGGTGTAGCGGAAAAAATATAACAGCCAGTGACTCAGTCTTATCAGGGCTGCTGTGCTGCTGGACAGGAGAGCAGACAGAATTGGCTGCCTGGACTCCTCTGTAGAGCTGGGGAACAGAGAGAGAGAGAGAACAGTCCTCACGTGTGTTGCCTCCCCAGCATCGGCGTCAGCTATGATCCACTCCCTCTCCTCAGAGAGGGGACAGGCCAGAAGGGGTCTAGACGCCCGTTATGAAGGAGGTGCTTCCTGAAAGAGAAGTGAAGTGAAGGAGAACTTCATTTGCATGTACTACTGGCACATACTGTAAGGCTTTCATCTGTAAAAGGTGCCTGGTATAGAACCCCCCCCCCCCCCCACCCAAAACAAACAAAC
>OMKK01002101.1:23940-36063 GCA_900302305.1 Polymixia japonica | reverse complement strand
CCCCCCCCCGAAAAAAAAAGAAAACAATGTTTAAGCAAACCAAACTATGCTCCTCCCATTTCACTGAAGGTATTCTTTTCCTGTGTGGCCTCTGTGTGGACCTTTGTGATCGCAGGGAGGTGATCTCTGCTCTGGCGGCCTCAGACGTGCCACAGTGAGGTCTGTTCAGTGTTAAAGCCAGGAGGGTGGAACAGGAAATAGCTAGACGGCGGCCGTGGGCACACAGCCGCGGTGCTGCTGGCCTGAGGATTAATCGAGTTCTTTGTATTTTAATCTCTGCACTTTTTTGGAATAGGGTTCAGCTATATGTCCCCAGTAGAGTTTAGGCAAACAGTGGAACACCAGAGAGCGAGTCTAGCAGGTGCTGTTTGCTGGAGTCCACATGAGTGGGCAGTAACGTTACACAAACCCTTGCTGCGTCGATCAGAAAAGAATTGTTTTTTGCGGTCATACTGTGTATGACTCTGTAAAGTGCTATTCTGAATTTAGTGAGTGTTGGTGTGGCTCTCGGTCCAGTGTTGTATTCAGCAACGCAGTAAGCAGTCATTATGTGGGTTGCCGTCATTCATTTGTTCTCAAAGTTGGTTTAAAAGTAAACACTGGCTAGAGAAAAATATCTCCCGAAACCAGAGTAAGACCACAGCTCTGCCCATAGGACACAATACTCCAACTGCCAACTGGGACATTTCTGAGATCTGGGACCACACCACATTCTATACAGTAAAATCTGCTGCGTTCCCCTCCCTGGATGTGATGTGGCTGGTAGCAGCCCTCCATCTTCACTGCAGGGTTTATCTCTCTCTGCTGCCTGTGTTATGTCAGGCCTGTCCTCTTCCTGACACTGTTTGTGAATAACATAACCCTTCGCAAATTCCTTGAATTCTCAAACGCACACACACGCACACACATAATTGCGTCGGCGAACGCTATAGGATGGCAGTTTCCAAGGGAACCGCTCTCTTGATTTCCCTGCTCTTCTCAATTCCATTGGCTAAACAAAGTTCCATCCTGCTCCACCTTAGTGCGCCGTGGATGCCAGTCTAACCAATCGCGGGTCTTCTCAGCTCCATTGGCTAAACGAAGTTCCATCCTGCTGCACGGATGCCAGTCAACAAATCACAGGAGAGAGTGACAGCTTGGTCTTGGTATGAGAGAGCTGTGTTTGCAAGAGGGAGAGCTAGGCTATGGAAACACCCCTGTTTGTTTTTCCCTCCACCAGACTACTGATCATGAGTAATGTTTTCCTGGGCATGCCTGTGGGCAGTTATTAACGACGGGCTGGTTTCAGACAGACAGATGAACATTGTACTCAATGCCAGGGTTACTCTATGCCCATGCTAGAGAGCAAAAAACACTGAGACATTGGACCACACCCTCACGATCACTGTTAATGCCCTTAAAGGCACAATCCGCAATTGTTTTTTTAAGTGCTGCCCTGTTGTGGCTAAGCAGGGAATTACAACAACATTGTTGTTTTGGTTTGCACGTTGCCTCAATCAGTGTCAGTCATCTTCCGCTTAGTGAACTTCTGGTTAGTACAAAGGATTGACTCCAATAACTTTATTCACAAACTCTTTTCCGTTGGTTAGCTAATGTTGTTATGGGTACGCAGAATTTGTAAAAGAAGTTCACCATTGGAAATGTGGACCCCATTGGAAATAAGCAGGTTTGCACTAGCTTAATGGGCTATCCAGGCATTTCACTTTTTTGTGTTTATTCTTGTCATGTATTTTGTTATTTGCTGTATAGGCGTATTCCATGTGATTTGTGATTTTAGATGTGAATGCCAATGTGTGAATGCTGGTGTCTACTTGCAGTGGGAGCCGGTTTCCCCACCAGATCTGCAGTGGAAGCCGGTTTCCCCACCAGAACTGCAGTGGGAGCCGGTTTCCCCACCAGATCTGCAGTGGAAGCCGGTTTCCCCACCAGAACTGCAGTGGGAGCCGGTTTCCCCACCAGATCTGCAGTGGGAGCCGGTTTCCCCACCAGATCCATCCTTGAAACTTCATGGGCTAATTAATTTAATCGTTTATCTGTTTGTCACATGAACATTGTAGCTCGACCAAAGTGTCTGTGAGAGACTAGACATTAAGCAGCTGTCTTTTGCGATATGGCCAATTTGTATATCAAGTTTATAGGTGATTTTAACCCAACATTGCTTAAAAATGAAACGGTAACGTCTTTATATTTGATGTGGATAGAGACAGTATGTCCTGAAAGGGAATCCATTGAGTTTGTAATTAATCTAACAGAAGTTTTTTATGAAAGGTGAAACGTGAGAAAATGTTAGTTTTAGTATTGCAGAGCCATGCCAGCACTTCATTAGTGAAACTGTCCAAAATGCTGCATTGAACTGACTTCAGGTTCATGTTGTACATAGTCTGAGACTCTCTGGAGAAGAACCAGTAGGGCTTGTGGGCAACCGATGTGGGGACAGGCTGTCCCATTGACTGCACACAAGTCTCTGTCCTCTGTGATATGGCCAACATTGAGCTTGTAGGTGATTTTTGCTTTAAAATTAAACAGTAAAATGTCTTCACTGGTTGATTGACATGATGATACGTGTCCTTTTTGAAACAGGGGAGCTCATAGTATGGTCACAGGTGTCTTTATAAGTTGTACTGAAAAGAAATGGTCGCAAACTGAGAATTGTATCAAAAGTTAGATTGAGTTTAGTAGGGATTGGGTAAATACATTCTAGCTACATCCGCGCCGCGCGTCTAGATTGTACAGGGGCGCGGTTGTGCAAGACAGCTTGTTTGTTTACTCTCCAGCTAAGTGAAGACCATTAAGACAATACTGCGAATACACATTCTTGTATCATGGTTTTTGAGGGCTCAAACGATAACCCCGAACGGTTGTATTGGAGCCTGATACTGAGATATGCTACACTGGTAAGTTTCTCAATACTTAAAAGATCAATGAAATGATGCCCTGTGTTGTCACGATCATGGCAGTCTACAGGGTCTAACTTAAAAACAAGCTAACTTATCTCTTTAAGTAAAAAAAAAGGTTTATTTAGAATCTCCTTACATTCTTTACAGAGTGCATCTTGTGAATTTCTAATTTTAAAAAAATGGACAAAAAGCTTCACCCCTGGTACTCTAGACAACTCAGTCTATATACAAGTGATGCTTGTATGCATTAAACACATGGACAAAAGAAATAAAGACTACATCTTTATCACTGAAAAATAGGGTTCTGTGTCTCTGAGTGTCATTTGGACAAAACACCACGCAGTAAAAGTTCCGTGTCCCAACATAAATAAAAAAAACCCCACTCAGTTCGTTTTCTTAGCATATTCCTTCCTGCCTCCTCTTTCCCCGCCGAAGTTGCGGACTCTGTGGATCTTGGCCAGTTGTCTCTGTATGGTCTCCGTTACGTCCAGGTGGTCGGGGATGTGAACGTAACGAACGTTCCTGCCGGTGACGAACAGGTCCTCCAGCTGGGTGAGACGTCCCCGCCGGTCACGGTACAGCACCTCCGCCAGACGCACGTTCATGAAGGCGTCCACGTTAACCACGCGGCCCCGTGCCGTGCTCTCGTCCCGGAGGTCGACCGTGGTCACCTCTCCCTGAAGGCCCTGGAGGAGGATCACCAGGCTGTTCTCCGCGATCGTGCGCTCCCGAATGGAGCTGGATAACGTCACCTCGACTGGTCCGTGCCCTGATATTGGGGAGCTGGTACCTTCTGACTCCATGGAAAAGAGATGTAGAGATAGCCTGGGGGTAGGAATAGGTGTGAGGTCAACAAATATAAGGTATTCAATGTATTATAATGATGCATTTTTCAATGCAATTCAATGCAATGAGTTTTACTTCTATCCAAAATTAGTGAAGCATAGCGCAAGAAAGGGCATTAAAACTGGTAGTGGTGCATTCAATGATTTATTTATTGCCTAACTAGTGGTTATCTCAAATATGTCATGCAGCACACAACTCAACACTGCATTCAACTGCGCACTCAGAATGGCATCACTGATGTGAATTTAGTGCATATTTATTAACACCAACCAGTGGTGATCATTTTTGTTTGAGGCTGTTATTATTATTCTGACATATTCTTAGGTCGGTAAATGTCCTGGTAACATCATCATCTGTTTGCTCTGCAGGGCTGCAGGACTGGACGCAAACACACGTGCAATAGTCATGGTAGAGGTAGGCACCAGATCTGCGATACATTTCCTCTTGATCATTATAAAAAGCGTATACTGTTACCTGTATTTGTTTAGTCGATTTACTTCATAAGCATACCTGCGTTATTTCTTTGCGAAATTTAACGAACCGATTACCATGAGAGCTCAACGCATTTCCCCAACAGGCAACAACAAGGAAGCACAGCCTAGTGACGTTGCACGTCGCGTCACTGATTTCCTTCAACATGTACCACAGCTCCTCCTAGTGGCCTCCAGTTGCTTTAGAAAACGTAGTTGGAGAAGATAAACTCTAATTTAGCAAATAAGTATGTGAAAAAAAAGACAAACATTTTTTGAATATTCACATGAAAATATATGCAGCTAACATTTTTAACAAATAAAAATACCCGATATGGCAGAGCTTATATTTGTAATACATTCATATGAAACTTCTTCAGGTTCTAGCAATTAATAGTAAAATAAATGTATCATTACCTACATCGTCTTTCATACAGCAACATTTTATTGATATGAATATATATCTTTTTCACTTGGTAGGTGTGCTTCATAAATGAGCTAATTGATAACTGACCAGAGGTAGTACTGAATATATTCACAACGTAATATATTACAGAGCAAACAGAAGTGAGTACACAATAGATAATGAGACTTCACCTGAGATACTGCACTGCGCATAAAGTAGAAACCAACATTATGTGCTGTTGTGGCTGACCACAATAGAAGCTATCCCGCTGAAGATTTCATCAGCTTCATCACAGACTTCAAAGACAGCGATCATCATATCATAATAAAGAACTGTACTGGACGAAGACCAGAATCAGAGTTTGTCCATCATGGCCAATAGATCGTCTCCTTTGCTGCTGCAGGGGCTGTCTGTCGTCTCTCCTTGGTCTTCAAACTCTCCTGCAATTCGAGCCAGCTCAGTGCTGGCCTGCACGTCCTGAAGGTGAACATTGAATGTTAAACAGTTAACTCTGGCGCTACTGTACGTCGTGTTGCAGGATTTTAAGCAGGATGCATGCTTAGTAGACATTGCACAACAATTAAGTATAGTGACACATTCAACAATGTACTAGCACGCAATAATCTCATTCTACACCTACGACCAAACCATACCTGCATTGCTTGAATATTTATCACTCCAGGCAGGGAGTCCTCAGTTGCACCTGAAGCTCCCCTGTTAAAGGAAACGAAAGGCCAATGTCGAGATAAAGAAGTTTATTTACGCAAATGCTAAAAACAGAGAAAACTGAGACAGAGAAAAAAATAAATATAATCAGCTCAGGTGAGACAAAGAAACTACAAAGATCATTCGAAATCCTTTCACCCCCCAAAACAAAGACAGAGGGAGAGAAAAGATCAAGTAAAAAAAGTTTAAAAAAAAAAGGACTGGTACACAAAAAACATTAAAACAACGACAACTAATCATTGACCCCGATACAGGTAAATGTGTACAGTATGTACAAATTCTCTCCCCACATTGTTCCCCATTAGACTTCCAGTAAAGCAAGTACACAGATGTTGATTCAGGTAAAGAAGCACAACTCACACGTCTTCCTCCTCTTTGTCTGTATTAAACAGGTTGATCCGGAAACCGGTTTCGGTGCTAGGCATGCTCTGAGCCTCCATGCTGCCCATCAAACGGGCCAGCAGGTTCAGCTCCTCTTTCGCCAGCGGGTTCAGGGTGTCATCTGTCTGTAGCGCAACAACAAAAAAAGTGCGGTGGGCGATACGTGACCTTTAGCCTCAAGGCCTCAAACCTCGTAGTTTAATGTATGACGTGACTGGTGGAGATTAACGTGCTTTCGCGTTGTATTCACGTTAAAGTGACAATCTCGAAGATCTCCGAAGATTTTCACTTAAGCAAATGTCTGTTAAGTCACTATCTATCGCCGAATGAGGTTAGCGCAATGGTGATTGAACCTATGGCCCGCTGATGAAAGCCCTTGCATTTGCAGTATTATGAGTATTAAGAACCGGGTGTCTGTGGCGACTTTCCCGCCACGCATTCAAATTAGCCTTAGTGACGCGTTTTCCCTTCGAAGTGAGGTCCAAAAGCACACCTGCAGTTACCGCTTTTCGCCACAGGTGCCGCCAAAGAGAACGAAACGGAACATCTTCGAGATTGCCACTTTAATGTACAACTCAAAAAGATGACTGGTGGAGATTATTGTGCTTGTGCGTTACATTCAGGTTGAGGTTTAAACTAGACGATACCTTATTAGTGGAGGGGTTTTTGGATGTCCGAGTCTCCTCTGGATAATTCACACTGTACCTTTTGTTCCGTGAAACAGAAAGCGCAGTGGTATGAACAGGAAAATGGCATATCCAACTTGTGTTTGCCACAGTTAAGGAGATAAATAACATCGCCTCTTAAGACGTGTGATATGTTAGACATTCATGGCGAAGGTACTGAACAGTACATACATGTTTGTGCCCAGTCTAATGACTCTGTCTCCATACATTTCGAAGGAACCTTCCCTGATGGGGCTTGAGTAACTGCCTCTGGTGGGGAACTCCCTTCGCTTCACTTCTCTGCCTTGGTTATTAAACATCCTGTAACAAAAGGAAGTGGGTGATGACACTCTGGAGTTATGAGACAAAGCCTAGTCAGTTAGTGGAAATAAAATACTTGCTGTATGGTCAACTGAAAAAAGGAAATAATGACAGCATTTTATGGCATGTATGCGTGTCATAACAATATGTCACCAATTACACTGCAAAATGACTTCACTTGAAGTCATTTTTTTTACCAGTCTAGATAAAGATACTGTGTGCTTATTGTTATTTTAGCCTCCTTCATGTTGATGCCACGTCGTTGATTGATACCTTATTAACCCTGGAACTTCAATCCCATGCGGCACTGAGCCAGAGGTCGAGAGGACAAAGCGTCCATTGAGATTCTGGACTTCATCTTTGAGGAAAAGTGACACCTTGACCGAGAGAAAATAAAACGGTTATTATAAAAATGTCAAACGTAAAAAAAAGTGTCACTCCCTAACCTAGTTGTATGAATGGCCACGGGGACACTGATGAGCACTCACACGGACATGCATGTCCTGAAAGAATATGAGCAGCGTTTGTCTGAGAAGTTGGAATTGGCCTTCAGATAATGATGTGTATACCTACACCAAAGAGAGAAGGAACAGGTCATAAAGGATGTCTCAAGAAATCTGGATGCTGAGAGCTGTCACTTACAGTAACTAATATGGACTAGCTTGTTTTGGTACCTTTGTAATCCATGATATCCCCCCTTGCAGTACCTCAATTATCTGCCTATGGGCCTCGTCCACTTGGTTTAAAACTTGAGGGGTGTCTTTCACAAACTCCTTGATGATATCTATGTGGTTGTATGAAATAAGCAGCAAGTCTTTGGGTCGTGGACAAAGGAACACCTGATATTTGAAAGCCATAACCATCAGTTCATAAAGCTACAGAGACAAAAAGGGGAAAAGACATTAAATTAATGAAAAAACAGGTGGCATAGCAAAAAATAGGCAGTTATTGTGGGTGCTGGTTGAGAATTGTATCTTAACAACATCTAGTGTATAGTACCTACCTTATCCATGCTAGCTGGGTTGAGTCTCATGATTGAGGCGTGGGCTAGCCGAGTTAGCACTGTTTTCAATGTCCTGTGAGTGTACATCTGCTGGGGCTTCAAGAGCTCATCCATAAAGGCTTTACTAAACATGGTCCCAATGATGTCATTCATAACTACGGGTGGGAACAGCACAGGGACAAAAAGGTAGTTTGACTTAGTTAGACTTAGACAGAATAGAATTTGCTATTAGGCCTGATAATGTTGAAATAAAATAGAACTTTAAACTGTAAACATTGTGAATGCAACTTTAGTGGCTTGGCTACATTAGACTACACTCTAAAGACCAAACTATTTGATATTTGATCTATCAGGTTGTAGGTTTAATGGTGACTGTCTTACAAGGGACCTGCCACAGGGAAAAAGAAACATTATATAGTAGGGCACAATGATACCTCTTTTTCTGTCAATCTCTGACCACACACCTGCATCCAAACCAAGTTGGTCAAGAAAAGAAAGACAAACAATGAGAGAGCTGTTCAAATGATAAACTTCATTGGTATTTGTGTTTTGAGTTTGTGCTTGTGTGTGTGTGTGTGTGTGTTGTATGTATGTGTAGGTAGGTATGTGTATATGTGACATAATATCTGTGCCTGTAACACTAAATATATCCACCTGTATATACTTTATATATATATGTATATATAAAACTGTATATTCATACCTATCTCCTGTAAATGTAAACTAATTTAAAGCACTAAAACAGGCTAAAACTAATACCAAATATCAAAAACTGTGATAAAGGAAAAGTGCTTAACAATGCTATACGATCTGGCGCAGGTCCAACCTGGAGCTAAAATAGGTGCCTCCTAATATGGAAAATACTTGAACACCCCTTTTCAGTTTATAAACTGATAGTTGACAGTTGTAGCTGGTTAGCGGAAGGGATCATTTGGAACTACTGTCTTCTGCAGGCACAACTACCAAGCTGGTCTATTCTCTAGCTATCTCTCTACCTTTCTCTGAATTGTCCTCAGATGTCTGGTGAGCACGAAGCCGTTGGTCCAGTATATAAAGCATCTCTCCACCGAGATTAATAAAAACCAGGGGAAGGGTTCTCATAGACATCTTTCAAGGCAGAGAGATTAACTCCTAGCAGCCAGGATAAGAACTAGTACAGCAGTAAGAGCTGCAAGCTCTTAACCAAGTGCAACAGAGAAAATCCTCTTCTAATTTCAAAGACGATATCTAATTGTTCCTGTTGCGTATTGCCATCATCAGAATCAATATTGACAAAACGCTTCATTCTAATTCAAGGTGCTTTCGTCTGTCGCTCGCTATTCTCACTAAGATGTAACAGGTGGCCAGGAAGGGGATCAGCAGTGCCCAGACAGCTCATTGGTTGAGATAAGCGTGCTATTAGAGCACAGCACAACCAATCAGAGAAGTTGAAGGGCTGTATCACCGTGAGAAACGTTCAGCGTCACAGATAAAAAGTATAACGAGCCACAATAAAAACCTATACAACAGTGGCCTGCCTGCAACATTTCACTAGAGTTTGAGCAGAGTAGATTTAGGCCTCATAAACACATAAACATGTATAAACAATGTACATTGTTCTGATTACCTGATTGAATGGTAGTAAAATTGTACATTACACAAGTTATATTTGTTATATTGTTATAAGTGAATACAAGTTATGAAAATAATAGCTCACTGAATAGACTTGTCTATTTCCATAATTGTCAAGGATCATTTTACTCACTATCAACTTTTATGATGTGATCCTATCACCAATTTTACTACGTCCAGACTCTCTCTCTCTCTCTCTCTCTCTCTCTCTCTCTCTCTCTCTCTCTCTCAGAATGAAAGATCAGGGGGTTGAATGATGCAAATGAATGTCTATCTTCATGCACTTTGGTTATGTTACACAGCAGTGCATCCCAAGGGAGACAATTGTCCAGTTCTCACTGACTACTCAGCTTACTGGTTCACAATTAAGGTTTCTCAAGACTACTTAAAAAATTCCAGGTAGAAAATGAGGTAAACAAACAGAACCAACACACAGAGAATACAAGAAGATACACCAATCTTGACTGGATTTAATGGAACACGGAAGACCCAACAGGCCAATGATGGGAATCCATCGGCATCTCTTGCTTCTTCCTTTGTAAGTTAAAACTAAGAATTCAAACGTTCTTTCACTATTTCCACCAACAATTAAGAATGTGATAAATTGTAATATTTGATAAATCCAAAGAAAAGTTGAACACCCAGGAAAATATGACATCTATGCCCTCCCCCCCCCAGGGTTTTTGTAACCTTCTGTTCAGGTTCAGGGAGAGGATTCAGTGACAACGCAGCCCTGGATGAAAGCTCTTATAACCTGAACTGGATGGAGTCTATCCCTGATGACACTCGAATCTCAGCTATTTCCATTCCTGGAACACACGAAAGCTTAACTCTATATGGAGGACCACGTTTAAGATGTCAAGTTTGGACTTTGGACAAGCAACTTAAAGCGGGGCTACGATATTTTGATGTACATGCTGGGAATTGGTTTATTGGTCAACAAAGTGTTGATATTCTGGATGGTCGTTGGATGTTTTGGCGACGTATGCAATTTGATGAAATCCTTAATATCATTTTGGACTTCTTAGAAATCCACTATAGTGAGACTGTGCTTTTAAGAGTGACGCTGCATGGAATTTACAGGAAGACAGCTGCAAAACTGATTCTTAAATTGGTGGAAAAACTCAAGGATAAGGTATGGACTAAGCTTTCCATCCCAAACATGCAACAAGCAAGGGGGAAGATTGTGTTTATTGAGAGTGAAACTTTAAAGACAGGTGTCGTTAATCATGATACATTTTTTCCTGATGATAATAAATTCAAGAACATTGATAACAAGATGAAGAAAATCAAGAAACACTTGAAGGTAGCTGAAAAGAATTGTGCACGCCATATTGTACTGACGGACACTACAGCAACATCTATTTTAAGCAGCCCTAAAACAGTGGCAAAAGGGGTCAACGAGCAACTCAATGACCTTGTGACGGAACACAAAAAAAGTAATTCAAAACCAGGTTGCTTAGGGGTGTTAACCATGAACTTTCCCAGTTCTGATCTAATCAAGAACATAATTGAAATTAAGCCATGCTTTTGTGATGATACAGAAAAGGGAGATGTGGATGCCCCAACCTTGAAGCCGTTACTGATTCTTGAGCCACACATCATGCCTGAACCAGCATCTCAGTCAGAACCAACTCTTGAGCAATACACCACAACTAAGCCAGCTCCCCGGCCTGAGGCATACACTAATCCTACACCAACATCTCAGTTGGAACAAACATTTAAGCCACAAGCCACACCTGAACCATTAACTAAGTCTGAGTCACCAGCACATGAGCAAGTGTCAGAACTGACACTTGAGCCACACACTAATCCTGAACAATCATCTGAGTCACTTGAGATACAGACCAAGCCTGAACTAGCACCTGAACCAGAATCATCAACATCGGACCAAGTGTCTGAACCGACACTTGAACCCCAACCTAATCCTGAAGATGTACCTGAACCTGTGTCAACAGTGTCCAAGCAAGGAGGGTCAGAACCAACCCTTGAGCCACACACAACACCTGAACCAGTGTCAGACTCTGGAACATCAGTTGAGTTACACACCAATCCTGAATCAGCACCTGAACCAGAATCATCAACATCGGACCAAATGTCTGAACCAACACATGAGCCCCAACCTAATCCTGAAGATGTACCTGAACCTGTGTCAACAGTGTCTGAGCAAGAAGGGTCAGAGCCAACCCTTGAGCCACACACAACACCTGAACCAGTGTCAGACTCCGGAACGTCAGTTGAGTTGCACACCAATCCTGAACCAGCACCTGAAACAGAATTATCAACATCGGACCAAGGGTCTCAACCAACCCTTGAGTCCCAACCTAATCCTGAAGATGTACCTGAACCTGTGTCAACAGTGTCTGAGCAAGGAGGGTCAGAACCAACCCTTGAGCCACACACAACACCTGAACCAGTGTCAGACTCCGGAACGTCAGTTGAGTTACACACCAATCCTGAACCAGCACTTGAACCAGAATTATCAACATCGGACCAAATGTCTGAACCAACACATGAGCCCCAACCTAATCCTGAAGATTCACCTGAACCAGAATCATCAACATCGGACCAAGTGTCTGAACCAACACTTGAGACCCAACCTAATCCTGAAGATTCACCTGAACCACAATCATCAACATCGGAACAAGTGTCTGAACCAACACTTGAGACCCAACCTAATCCTGAAGATGTACCTGAACCTGTGTCAACAGTGTCCGAGCAAGAAGGGTCAGAGCCAACCCATGAGCCACACACAACACCTGAACCAGTGTCAGACTCTGGAACATCAGTTGAGTTA
>OMKK01002101.1:8684-23920 GCA_900302305.1 Polymixia japonica | reverse complement strand
GATTCACCTGAACCAGAATCATCAACATTGGACCAAATGTCTGAACCAACACTTGAGCCCCAACCTAATCCTGAAGATGTACCTGAACCTGTGTCAACAGTGTCCGAGCAAGAAGGGTCAGAGCCAACCCTTGAGCCACACACAACACCTGAACCAGTGTCAGACTCTGGAACATCAGTTGAGTTACACACCAATCCTGAACCAGCAACTGAACCAGAATCATCAACATCGGACCAAGTGTCTGAAACAACACTTGAGACCCAACCTAATCCTGAAGATGTACCTGAACCTGTGTCAACAGTGTCCGAGCAAGAAGGGTCAGAGCCAACCATTGAGCCACACACAACACCTGAACCAGTGTCAGACTCTGGAACATCAGTTGAGTTACACACCAATCCTGAATCACCACCTGAACCTGAACCAGAATCATCAACATCGGACCAAATGTCTGAACCAACACTTGAGCCCCAACCTAATCCTGAAGATGTACCTGAACCTGTGTCAACAGTGTCCGAGCAAGGAGGGTCAGAACCAACCCTTGAGCCACACACAACACCTGAACCAGTGTCAGACTCCGGAACTTCAGTTGAGTTACACACCAATCCTGAACCAGCAACTGAACCAGAATCATCAACATCGGACCAAATGTCTGAACCAACACTTGAGCCCCAATCTCATCCTGAAGATGTACCTGAACCTGTGTCAACAGTGTCCGAGCAAGGAGGGTCAGAACCAACCCTTGAGCCACACACAACACCTGAACCAGTGTCAGACTCTGGAACATCAGTTGAGTTACACACCAATCCTGAACCAGCATCTGAACCAGAATCATCAACATCAGAACAAGTGTCTGAACCAACACTTGAGAACCAACTTAATCCTGAAGATTCACCTGAACCAGAATCATCAACATCGGACCAAGTGTCTGAAACAACACTTGAGACCCAACCTAATCCTGAAGATGTACCTGAACCTGTGTCAACAGTGTCTGAGCAAGGAGGGTCAGAACCAACCCTTGAGCCACACACAACACCTGAACCAGTATCAGACTCTGAACCAACACTTGAGCCCCATACTAATCCTGAATCAGCACCTGAACCAGAATCATCTACATCGGACCAAGTGTCTCAACCAACACTTGAGCCTCACCCAAGTCCTGAATATGCACATGAACCTGTGTTACCAGTGTCTGAGCAAGGAGGGTCAGAACCATCTCTTGAGCCCTATACTAATCCTGAACCAGCACATGAACCAGAATCATCTACATCGGACCAAGTGTCTCAACCAACACTTGAGCCTCACCCAAGTCCTGAATATGCACATGAACCTGTGTTACCAGTGTCTGAGCAAGGAGGGTCAGAACCATCTCTTGAGCCCTATACTAATCCTGAACCAGCACATGAACCAGAATCATCTACATCGGACCAAGTTTCTCAACCAACACTTGAGCCTCACCCAAGTCCTGAATATGCACATGAACCTGTGTTACCAGTGTCTAAGCAAGGAGGGTCAGAACCATCTCTTGAGCCCTATACTAATCCTGAACCAGCACCTGAACCAGAATCATCAACATCGGACCAAGTGTCTAAACCAACACTTGAGCCTCACCCTAATCCTGAACATGCACATGAACCTGTGTTACCAGTGTCGCAAGGAGGGTCAGAACCATCTCTTGAGCCTCACCCTAATCCTGAACATGCACCTGAACCTGTGTTACCAGTGTCGCAAGGAGGGTCAGAACCATTACTTGAGCCCCATACTAATCCTAGACGTCCACGGAAACCGTGTCCTCAACGTCACGGGGTGAAGATACTGTAACAATTAATGAATGGTAATGAAATAAGGAAGACTACTAACAAAATTCAGACAAAATAAGTTAATGCCATACTGTTTGTAGTCGAATAGATGTTGATTTATTTTCTCTACTTGCACTCAAGTAATCCATTTTCTCATATGTGTATGTGCATTATAGACATATATCTATTCGGTGTTATTGGAAATTTAATTGTTTTTAATTTAATAAAGAGATAAAGAAAAAAATATTGTTGGAAAAAAGGCATACATTTTAGAGTCATACTCATGAAAAGAATTAATGCTTGAATCTAAAAATGGAAAAAAAAAATTTCAAACAGTCTCTCTGTCTGTTTGTCTATCTAGTAATGATGGGCCAACAGAATAGATAACCAGTTCTGTCTGTGTTTATCATTTTTTTTTTATTTGCTCTGACGTCCTGGAAACTGTTATGATGTTGGCTCGGCTGGACACTCTCACTTCCACGTCTTTTATTACTGCCCCATTACCCCTATTGTATACTTGTTATCATTCATTATAATCTGTAATTTGATTGAAATTTGCCCGCACTCCTGACCATCCTGGAAGGGGATCCCTCCATTGTATTCCTTCCCAAGATTTCTTCCAGTTTTTCCTAATCAAGGTTTTTCTGGGAATTCTTCCTTGTCCGATGGCAGGCTTAAGGTCAGGGGGTGTTGTTTAATTCTTTGTGATCATGGGCTTGTGAAGCGCTTAGAGACTGCAATGTGATTAAGGGCTATATAAATAAACTTGACTTGTAAAAAATACCCATTAATTGCAAAAATGAATATATTGTTTTACCACAGTTATTGTTATTGTCTGCCATGTATATCATCTGCATAATTTAACTAGTTTCTTCCTTAGGGGTGTTTGATGATATCTAGTTTCTGCAGTGTGCACCCAGGAGAAGATCCATATGCAAGATCATTTAAACACTCTTTTTAAAGTTAGTTAGTTAAACACTTATTTTTACTCTAAAAACCTAGGTTTGAAGAAAAATATAGCTTACTGTAATATACAAATCTAATTATCACTCACTGTTAAAGGCTAGTAAAGTAAGTAGGCCTATATATTTTGAGAATATAGACTATAGCAGTGTCACCTCTATAACAATGGATGTACCTTGAACTCAAGAGGGCACCATAGAAACAGTATGTCACGTGCTGGTGTGGTGAGGATCCAAATGGGAAATTTAATCCAAGGAAACCGGAAACCACAAATGAAAAAGCAAGACTAACACCGAGCAGAAAAACACATCAACAGCAAACACATGTACAGAACACACAATGGACCGACAAAGACTGACTGGGGAACAAGACTGATATACACTGGGTGATTACAAATGAGACACAGCTGGGCAGACTAAGACTAGACAAGGAAATACAACTGGACGTACAACTAAAGGAAATAGACCAGGGAACATAACACACCTAGAAATGCAAAACTGAAAGGGCAAAGGTACACAGAGAGAGACAAAGAGATACAGAGAGGGCAAAGTGATGCAAAGGACAGATAGACACAGGGAGAACCAAAACTGAGAAAACACTACACTACACTGAGGCAACAAGATAACAAAATGAACTTAAAACTATGCAGGGCAAAAACCAAGACATGAGCCAAATTAACTATAACTAAACAAGGAAAGGCAGAATAACTAAAAACCAAGCAGGGCACAATCATGAAAAGAACAGGACTATACAAAACAAGGCAAAGCAGACAAAACTAAAAGCCATGCAGGGCAAAACCATGACACAGTAGTCCAGTGTTATTTTTCAATGTATATGTGCAGGGATTTGAGAACACCTTGGCAGTTGCTGATTCATAGCCTGGTTTATACTTGAGAACTCAGGGTGAAGATACTCTAACATTGAATGAATGGTAATGAAATAAGACTACTAACTAACTACTAACAAAATTCAGACAAAATCAGTTAATGCCATACTGTTTGTAGTCGAACAGATGTTGATTTATTTTCTCTACTTGCACTCAAATAATCCATTTCCTCATATTATGTGTGTGTGTGTATTACAGACACAGCCTAACTTACTGTAAATTGGTAACAGTTATTTTGGTCAGAGAAGTCGGCCGTATCAAGAGAACTACTTTTTCCAAATAGGGTTTAATGGAATTTCAGTATCTCATTCGCCCTAACGTCGAATGCTGCCCGCTGATTGGTCGCTCGGTGACTTATGAGAAGCAAAGGGGAAAATCCCCGACTTCCTCGTGTGGACTCGACCGGCCGACGGGTCTGTGACGTCACCTCCTCGGGGTTAACGCTAACGAGGACCCTTCAATTTAAAGTCCTGCGCGGAACGGGACGTTCAACGCTCACTCATGTGGAGTCATCCGTCGCGCCGGTAAATTTAGTCTCTTCAACTATTTCCTTTCTGTTAGAAGTTAAACACAAGTAATGGTGGAAGGAGAGCAGGAATTGTTTGTTTTGCGTTTCTAGGTGTGACTTGTGGGACTAAGTAAGTAGGCACTTTATTTCAAGTGCTATCATATAATGTCGAGTCCAGACGGTTCATTGTAAACTTTTAGTGCAGGATATCTAATCTATAAATACACGCAGTCAGTCTCCTGAACGGGAAGCACCATTAAAAGTGATTACTGCAGTAAAATCTTGTTTTCTACAATGGAGTGTTTCTAAATGGTAAAGAATCATAGAAGCGAGGAAGTAGTCCCACGGAAATGTAAGTGTGTTTGTTGGCATGTAGTAATTATTACCAGAATATAGTACTAATTTCCAGGTATACAAATTACATTTTAGCGAAGAACTAAGGAAAAAAGATATTGACGTCAAATAATTAAGTAGTCAAGTAAATAAATAAATCTCAATGTTCACAAGTCTTTGAAGATACAAAGTTGTTATGACTCAAAGTAACAAATACTATTCCTTTTTTTATATAACAATTAGTTAATACCATGAGACAATTATACTAACCATTATAAAGTCAGTTTGTCCAGCCAGTAAGATGAACCTTGAGGAAAATAAAGAGGAGAAACACTAACCCATGTATATTATTAACAGGTGGTATATGTAAGGACTGCACAGACGAAGGAGAGATGAACGCTGGTGTCTGTCTCGTCCCAACACTGCACCCGGTTGCTGATGTCTTCCCATGGACTGAAATCCCTGACAGAGCCCACCCGAACCTCACAGACACTGATACAGCTGCATGGATCTCAACCCGACCCCTGGTTCAGAGTCCACTCTGTCTCGTCCGTAAGAAAATGGAGCACAGGGGACAACGGTCTGCCCCAGAAGCGTCTGAGACGTCCATGGATTCCCTCCACGGAGAACCTCAGCTGGACTTCTTCCATAAACTGGGCTATTCCACGGCACAGGTCCAGGCCGTGCTGCAGAAGTTTGGTCTGAACACAGACACTAACAGGGTTCTGGGGGAACTGGTACGGACCGGGACCAGCACAGAAGTAAATAAGGGGCCAGTAACCACCATGTCTGTGCTGGTGTCCAGGGGGAACAACACAGACAGGGCGCCCAACCTGTTGCTGCCTATAGTGTCTCCGCCGAGCGGAGAAGAGGCCAGCGAGGGTGGAGATGCTCTGAGACACATTGTTATCGACGGCAGCAATGTGGCAATGAGGTGAGAAACTTTGCAGGCAAAGAGCTTCAGATATTTTGCCTTCAAATTCTCTACTCATCGTTCTTTGAGGTGGAAAAGATAGGCTACTAATAAGTACAGAAGTTTGTAACTTTACACCCTTTGTGTTATTAACAAAAGTGCCATATGCTTATTTCTTCTGATTTCTTCTTCCTATTGTTATTATCATTATTAGGGCTGATTGATTCATCGTTTTTGCAAAAGCTGCAAGTTTTTTCTAAGTTATGATTTTATTAATATGCACATTATAGAGTTATAGCTTTTCTGATAATTGTTCTGTGGCTTTTCAATTCAAAGTTAAATAAACAGATGGTAGCCATTCATATAATTTCAGATATAATAAGAATTGTAGAATAAAGACCAGCTTATATGTTGGCGGTATCTAATGTGTTTATGCTATGTAGAAGTAGAATATATCACATATGGAATCAAATGTAACAGAATGCAGAATGTAACATTTATAACTACCCTACTCCGACATTTTATTATTTTAATTTTCAGTGAATTGACACAGGCCTTTAATATTAATAAACCCATAATTAACAGGGCTCTACACTAACCTTTTTTCCAAGGAGCACATGTGCTTCTAAGTTGAAGAAGTTAGGAACACAACAAAAAATTTAGGAGTGAAATAAAAACTGTATTAAGTATACATATAACATACAACAACGGGCATACAAGGCATTCATATATTTAAAACAAAACAACCATAATATATATAAAATTTCCACACACGCACACACATACTCCCCCTCTCGTTTGTTATGTTTAGGGTCAGGAAAGGAAACTTCTATGCTTCTGTTGAACTCTTAAGGGACCCTGAAATTCCATTCTAAACCTAAAATCAGCCACAGCAAAGCAGAAGAAACCTAGGGGTAATTTGCTAACGCTACTGGCCCATATAATATTATGACAACTAATACACTATGACGCAAGTGACCTATGCCTTTGAGGCTGCTGCACTTACAGGCAACTCAACCGGCTATGTGTGAAACACTCGGCTCGGTCTCTGAGTTGGTCTCAGCTGGACGCAACGTTACGGTAGTAACGTTAGTAACGTTAGTAATGTCGGGCCTGGCTCGACATCTTCGTCCTCGACATCGCCTTCAATCACGACATCGTTGGACGTGTCTCGATTAGTAACCCTGACGTTACCGGTTTAGTCGAAATAAAAGCTAATACGTTTCATTTCTCTCACAGCAGCAGCGCATACTCGCTCAACTGACACCGCAGCAAAGAGCTAGCGGCTACGCAGACGGGCGTAGCACGTTAGGTGGAAGTTGTAGTTTTTAATATCCCAATTGTAACATGGTTAATCTTGTGGAATCCTTAAGTGAACTACAGTTCACCGTTTCTCACGCACCAACCAAAAGATCCGCTCCCCGCCCCAAAATCCCTCACAATTTTCATTCGCACCGGTGTCCCTATTTTTTCCTGCACATTCGCACACAGGAATTTTTACTCGCAAATGCGAGGCCTAATTAAGTGATAGATATTTGATATGCTTTTATTCAGATATCATTTAGTATTTAGATACTGCTGCAAATAACGACAACAAGAATAGCATAAATAAAATACTATATATTATGATAAGTGCTACATTTTTGTGGTATTATTTATAATTTATTCCATCAAAAAACTAAAAGGAAGCTTGGAATCTCATTGTAGACATTACGTATGATCACTGTAACCATAGTTATTTTGACTATTATTTGCATAACACATCATCAGGTCTCCTGAAGGATTAATCTGAATGAATGACTGTATTCAGAACATGAGGCAGCCACTTAAACCACTTGTTGTCTTTCATGTGGTGGTAAAAATTGTGTGGCGCGTGTACTGCGTCCCCTCCATTTCTGTAGAACATGTAACTCTGGGGAATACCTTAAGTGGGATAAGCCTTAAGACAGCATCTTTCATTTTGAATAGATACCGAACAGGAATGATTTCTTTTCAGGGGTTTTAACATTACGTCTGTAGGTTTCCGTCAGCAATTCAAGGGACATCTGCCTGTGGGTAGACTCAACCTTTTGTCTCACACACCCTCCTTGCTCTTCTCAATCTTGCACACACAGACACACACACACACACACACACACACACACACGTGCGCACTCACACACACACATGCGTGCGCGCTCACACACACACCAACACACACTTCTTTCTCACAAGCATGCACTCTAACAAACACACAGACACGCACAGACACATTCACACAGTCCCAAACACGCACATGCACGCACACACACACACACACACACACACACACCACACCCTTCTCTCTGTCCTTTTTGCTATCACACGTCGTGCACATAGCCAGACACGCCTGTGCAGGCCATTCAACACTCGACTGTTCAGGTATGCAAATCTGAGCATGCAAATCAGTGCTTTCCCCTTTCGTCAGGGAACAGTACTGTTTATAGAGAAAGGCCTCTGTTCAACAGGAACAGGCCTGACTGCATTTCATTCCTTAGTCTTGTCTCAAGGTGCTAACTTTGACACCTTCGAAGCCCTGGAGTGCTCACGTAATTGCCTTATTTGCATGTTAAGTAATTCCAGGAAAAATAATTGTGTAGACGCCTTTGTGAAATAGGAGCCCAGTTGATAACTTACTTTGTAATCATGTCAGTTGTGATTATGCGTCATGAAAATGGAAGCAATTGGGCAATGACAGATACTGTCAATATTGGCTAGTTGCTTAGTACCAGGGAGGTATTTTGTCACAAGAGACGTCTCTTTGGATTGATATATTTTGCTCCTGGCAATGGGTCTGGGGATACACTGCTATGGTTACTTTGTGAAACTGGAGTTTTTATTTCATTGGGGAGATCAAATTTCCTTGTACATGTCAAGCAAGATGCTTTATCTCTATTTCTGATATTACACATAGCTCTTAAGCCACAGATTTGGGAAACACATTGAAAACATTTGCATAACCTAACCTGCCCAAGATGCTTTGGCACCTACATTCCAATTTGGAAACATGTAATTGTTCCACTCTTTCAATAAAATGGTTTCTAACCTTTGACAAACAGAACATATGCTTCTAAAACGCTGCTGTTATGATTATTTACAATCCATTAAAAATCCTGTGCATTCCAATGGCAAATTCACACATTAAATGCAACAGTTGATATATAATTTCAGTAGTTTAACTATGCTACAGACACACTATTTTAACCTGGTATTAGCCTGATTGGCATGGGAGTATCTGTAATTAAATATGTGGAACTGAACTTGTTTTAGACAAGTGGCCTTGTTCTATTGTGTGGTTCAGGGATTTGCATAACAATTGCTGTAATACTGTGTGTAGATAAGTGCTGTTGTCGTCTAGTTCAAACGGCAAAAGGTGACTGACCTGTTATAACAGATACCTCAGCCATTGGATTTTTTTTTTCTAAAAAGTCTGTCTACTACTGATTTTTGTTTTTCAAATATCGATGCAGTATGGGAATGTATGAGACCAATAGTTAGCGCAAAATAAATCTTCAATTTGAGACGTAACATTTAATGGTGCAAGGGGGAAGCTCCAAGATAAGTAATCTGCCTGCCTTCTCATAAATGTTCCTGGTTTCTATGTTCACTCAGCCATGGGAACAAGGAAGTATTCTCTTGTCTGGGAATCCAGTTGGCTGTGAATTTCTTCCTGGATCGAGGTCACTCAGATATCACAGTGTTTGTACCTTCTTGGAGGAAGGAACAGCCTAGACCAGATGTTCCTATCACAGGTAAGAAGACAGGAATGCGTCACCATTTAGAGATGTCGACTTCCTTCTTTGCTGGGAACATAAATCCCACCACACGGTCCTCATTGTTGATCAAAGCCAAGGCCTTGCTGGATTGTTAGTTGTCCAGTTACGCTGAACGCAGTAACCTAATCGCAGAAGACCTACTTTGCTTTTACCGCATCTTTGAGCTTTGACACCACTTCCTCGTGTATGGACAGGTGATCTTGCCATGTAGCTGGGGGGATAGCATTGACCCTGCTTTTAGAAACGGCTGTATCGTGAAAAGATCAGAACAGGGTTGGCGGTATTGAAACTTCTGTATCTTCTAATGAGCAACATGGCTCAGACGGGGAATACCCCAAAAGGCTTTCTTTCCAAATGCCAACTACAATGTACTTCATTTCTAATGTAGGTACCGCCTATTCAACTGATAAAACTCTGGGACTTTTCTGATGTTGTCTGTTAACTTCCTATGATACCCCCAGCTAATTGGCTTTTGAGCTAATTTGACTGTAAAACCTTTGGCGGGCCTACATTATTTGCTAGCAGCTATTGACATTAGGCTGGCCTGCTGCCAAATCCCAGCCAGAACCTGTTTGCTTTAGGTACATTGACAGTTGGCTCATGCAGATAGATTGCTTTAATTAAGATGGAACCTTTATGGTTCCTTCGTTGATGTTAAACCACATAATGTCTGTCTCCTGGAAAAATAAAAAAAATAATAAAACTGCTGTATCTTTTTGAGATTACTAAGCAGGGGTTGTGTATGAAACAGCTGGGTGTCTTTATTGTTGCTTCAGTTAATTAGTGAATAGTTACTTACATACATACATACATACATTAGTGAATACATAATTTGTGTAATTTATCTGTTATCTAATGTAATTTCTTGTTCGGTGTGAAGATCAACACATTCTCCGAGACCTGGAGAGGAAGAAGATTGTGGTGTTCACGCCATCGCGACGCGTGGCGGGCAAACGTGTGGTCTGTTATGATGACCGCTTCATTGTCAAGCTGGCATACGAGTCTGAGGGCGTCATTGTGTCCAACGACACGTACCGCGACCTCCAGGGAGAGAAGCCAGAGTGGAAACGCTTCATCGAGGAGAGACTTCTAATGTACTCCTTTGTAAACGATAAGTAAGTTATTCCTTTCTTAAATGGACCTCTCGCACTACCTACTTCCACACAGTAGGTGGCTGGATGATAAATAACTTGCTTATGAAAAATGTATTATAACGTGGACCTAATGTTTAAATTTGGCCAATCAGGTTTATGCCTCCTGATGATCCTCTGGGACGACATGGTCCAACCTTGGAGAACTTCCTCAGGAGGGTTCCAAAGACCCTGAAAAAACAGTCGTGTCCTTATGGTGAGGACATTTCTGTACAGTCACATGTTTTATGTCTGGTTTTGCCCAGCATGGTTTATGGTTGATGATTAAAATGGGATATGATTTGGTTTGATGTTAGATTTTTCTCGCTGTTAAAAAATTAACAGTACCTCTTGTATATTTGTTCTTATTCAGGAAAGAAATGCACTTATGGAATCAAATGTAAATTCCATCATCCAGAGCGAGCCAACCAATCAAATCGCTTTCTTGCCGATGAGCTGCGGGAGAAAGCCAGGCTCTTTTCACCAACTCATAAACAACCCTCGGTAGGCTCTGGTCCTGGGTCTGCCCCGGGCCTCTCTTTGGAGGAAGAAATGGCCAGGAAACTCACCCTGGAACAGTGGAGTGGCTCCTTACAGAAAGCTCACACAAGTGAAAATGTTGTTCTGGTCAAAGGAGGTCACCGCTCCAGCAGGAGGGCGCCATCCAGGAAGGAGAAGGCCAGCCAACACTCTCCTCCTGACCTGGACTCTCTAAGACCCAGTGGCTCTCAGGAGCAGCTGGACTCTGGGTATGGCTCCGTCAATAGCCAGCCAACTGAGGCACCTTGGGACCACTGCAATCAGCCCTTTGGGGAAGGTTACAGGAGCTGTCAGCCCACCCTAAATAAAAGACAACAGTACTGTCTACCTAATAGCGGCCTATGTAACTGCTGTTCCCATGCCCCTCCTTTATTGGGGACCACAGCTGGTTTCCAACACCATAACCACCATCACAGCATGGGGCCAGCCAGTACCCACAACCCAGACATGATAGCCTACGGCCAAACTCATTACCACACCTACGGAGCACCTGTGTATCCAGGCAGTATGCATGCTTACAGCCACCCCTCGGATTTCCAGCACAGCAGGGTCCACGCTCCTCTGCAGCAGCCATATTGGTCGGATCCGTTCGGGGCCTATCCTCCGGCTCACGGCGGCGCGTCAGGGGGGAAGTCACATTGGGAGCCCCCACGGGGTACACAATCAAACCCTCACGGGGAAGAAAGAGAGAATGTCCGAAAGAAGCTCCTAGCTATCTTTAATGTCCGTCTGGTGGACCAGGCCATGGACATGTTTCCCGAGTCGATGGATCCCCAGATGCTGGCTGCTGAGATCCTCATGCTACAGAGTCAGGACAGGACCCTGAGATAGGACAGGTCTCGTTCTGTGTCGGGGTGGAAAGAATTTGATAAAGGTTTTGTATTGGGGTGAGATGTGTTTTCACCTTGCTGGAACCTATGTTTCTGCTGAGAATGTTTTGGAATATTGAACTACGTTAGATTACAAGTTGCCTCTGGGAACCAGGTAAAATAAGAGGCAGTACACCGTTGATACAAATTGTATCTTTTATGAAAAATGAAAAAGAAAAGTGGATTCCAACACCCCTTTGGGTTTTGGAAGAATTAGGGTAACTTGTAAATATATTATGAAGGCATGTTGCCATAGGTAAAATGAGTATAATGAATCTAACAATAGACTTTTCATGTCATATTGGCACTGTGTGCCGTTGTTGGTCATCAGCTGACTAGTGGTCACATACCCTGTGGGAAATGCAGGCGCTTGCTATTTAGAGCGGAGATGCCTTTCTCTCTGACATATCAGAGATGAGACATACTTTTCCAGCTTGAGATTTTGAGGTTAGATGAAAAGTAAAAAAAAACATGACTTTCACAAGTGATAATGTAAGGTCATGACACGAGTCATTGTGTCATAGTGTGTAGTCCGTTAATTAGCCTACTACTATGCTGTTTAGATAAGGGATGGTTAATTTTGATTTGATTGTTCAAGTTGTTTTCCATTGTAATGTTTAGAAACAGTTGTTGTCTAATAAAAACATTAAACTGCCTGTGTCGTGTTGTGGGCCCACATGATTGATTTTGATGTTTTTGAGCTGATACTGTATGTGCGTCGACGGTGCTGAGCAATGGCTTCCCACAATGAATCAAGTCCCAAAAAATGATCTGAGCAGTGCCAAAAAGGATTTCCTTGACATGGCACATGTCGTGTCGTGCAGTCATGTGGCTAGCCGAGACACACAGCTGGTTATGAAGTTATAAAACCCTCCAAACCCCCCTCACACCTACCTCTTTGTGAGTCAGCCACATAGTCTTTCCATTTGAAGAACTGCACCTTTGCTAGATGAATGGGAATGACACCAGTAAGGCTGCCAGTAAAAGCTAGCCACAAACGATGACTGGTCTTTAAAATAATGTCTTTAAAATACACTGATTTGATTCTCACTGAGGAGTTACTGACTTCATTCTCATTTCCACCAGTCGGAAAATTATGAAAACCCAATCCTCTTTACTATTGGTCTCAAGACTTTTTGATAGGATCAGAAAATTGACGGTTGTATTGACGGACTGTCATAAAAGTCATTGTACAATATGTGTCTTGTCTGCACAAGTAAATTCCTTCACGCACATTGAAAACATTTGCACAACCTAACCTGCCCAAGATGCTTTGACACCTACATTCCAATTTGGAAACATGTAATTGTTCCACTCTTTCAATAAAATGGTTTTTAACCTTTGACAAACAGAACATATGCTTCTAAAACGCTGCTGTTATGATTATTTACAATCCATTAAAAATCCTGTGCATTCCAATGGCAAATTCACACATTAAATGCAACAGTTGATATATCATTTCAGTAGTTTAAGCATTTTATTTAAAAAGTTTGCCAGCAGAGTTGTGTAATGAAATTATTTGGAAATAAAGACAACAGTCCGTACATGTATGTGAAAAACAGGTTGAGTAACCTCGTTCAAGTGAAGCAGTGAAGGTTGAGTAATCCAGTGAAATCCTATACAAATGTCCGTTTATTAATAACCATTGAGGGAAGTAAATGTAATGTCCATGGGTCATCTTTGGTACAGGTCGAGTATACAGGCACAACACTGTTGATACATGGTGCAACTTGTTCTTTAGGAAAAAAAATAGATCATTGCTGTTGCAGAGAAACAAGACACTAAAGCCACAATTTTGTATCATCTCAATAAACATACGCAGATCGCTAAAACAAAGTGATGTGAAAGCTAGTTAGCTAGTGTGAGATGTCCTAATTAGATAGACACAATGTGTTTGTTGAGACGTTATCAGATAGATATATCAGATTGCATAACCTAGAATAAAGAGGAAGTGGTAAACTGTGAATGCAAGTTTGTTAGACTTTTGTGAAAGGCTGACTATTGCAAAACTATGTGCAAGCTTTTAAAATTCTCAGTTTTCATATAATAAAATATGATCCCCGCTACTAACAGCAAATGTTTTGTGTAACTTCCAGTAACCCAGCTGCGTTCATCACACATCATACATAGTCCATTCAATGAGCAGTGAGATAATCAATACCGTGGACATTAACCTATCATGGGACACGGTGCACAAACAACGCAAACTGCTACTGTTGGAGAACAAAAGAAAAAGACACAATGGGTCAAAAGATTTATGACTCATTCACGGAAACAGTTTTCCACTGGTACACTGCAGTGGTTTGGTGTTGCTGTACTTTCCGTGCCTCCTGTCCAATAAGATATTGACTAAACACAACACACACACACACAGTTGCTATCTGAATCTGGATGTGGAACAAGAGACTATATATGGACTTCCCCTCTGTCCAATCCGACGTTACCCAAGCGACGCACTATCCTGTGATAATGACATAGACAACTATTGATTTCTGATACTTTGTTCAGTGTTTTGTACAGTATCTAGGTATGGGTTTTACTGAGCGTGCTTACTCTTTTTTAGTAACCCCCTGCTCTACATTCACTCAGAGTTACAGTTACACACACTCACAGTTAGGACCTCCCCAGTTTACCCACAGACTTCTACTGTTGGCCACCGAGTAGTTTCATTACAACAGCCGGGGATTGTCTGGCTTGCTCAAAGGCAGTTCCCTAGTGTGTTTCCCCTAGCTGGTCTGGGTCTGAGAATTTGAACCAGTGATCTTCTGGTAACACCTGAGCCTTTAACATAAAAACTACACGACTTCATAAAAGGTGTGTCAAGGTTAATCTTAAAGTTAAAGTCTTAAAGTAAAGTTGAAACAAACAATAGCAATACAAAAGTATTCTTCACTATTCTTTTACAGTGTGTTAAGGCTGAGTATCTCAGGGAGTTCTTGTTGGCTTACAGTTCAAAATAATTTGATTCCACTGATACCAGCATTTATAACCCTCAAACCCTAGCACATTATCTAACCCAAGTCAAAACACTTTTTGAGACTTGAAATGTACAGTATCTATAACTAATATCTATTAGCCAACCAAATGCTGCCAAAGTGTAAAAACTACTAAACAAATTTTCCTACACTGTAATTACCGGTAGCCTATGTAAGACTAAGTAACCTGTTTACATATGAAAATAATGCAGAAAATGGTTAATCAGGTAGAGCCCCCAACAGAACTTCCTGCCCAAGACGGTGCTGCATTAGTTAAGGTGAATGCAACAACCAGATTATTATCACTTCTTTTGAATCGGTTTTGTTTCAGTTTAATTTACAGTGAAAAAGTCAAACCTGTTCTGAAGGAAGCACATCATCATCAACACCAGACAGATGGACCGCTTAGATAGTTTGAGGAACGTTTACTTGTCTTTTTACAAATCTGATGCATGTCTAAAAGGTCATTTTAATGAAATGGAGTGTAAAGTGTCTAGATTCAAAGAACCCCCCCCCCCCCCACACACAC
>OMKK01002097.1:1008-11238 GCA_900302305.1 Polymixia japonica | reverse complement strand
GCTGCTCGCAAAGCAACACAGTACATAAAATAAGCACAGCAGAAACATCAGCTAGGTCAGACCACCGTGTTTAACTATATATATCTTTAAACGTTACAGTTACGGCTGAAAATGACAACAGAAATAAACAAGTTTGCTTCCTCAAGTCTTCTTTCTTGGGCAAGCCATGCAACGTTGATGTTTTACTGCCACAAATAAAACAGGCACGAAGTTGTTCTGCCATGTTAGCAACTTCCTGTTAGCTCTGCTGTTAGCTCTGCTGTTAGCTCTGCTGTTAGCTGTGCTGTTAGCTCTGCTACCTTGACTCCTGGCAGTGGAAGATTCAATACAGGTGGGCGGTCGCAAGCCAAATAAGGCAAGCTCATGAATATTTACGAACGGGTCGTCGTCACGCCGTTCGACTTTTTCAGATTAGTCGTTTAGCCCTCTATTTTCTTTCATTTGTTAATGCAGGCGATGGGGGTAGAAGAACATTTCCACGTGAAACATGCATAACGCAACTAAGAGTGACCTATTATATCTCACAAGGAGCGAGATTTATGAAAAAACGATGCAATGGGACCTTTAAATCAGTCTGAGAATTTGCAGTGCAAGAGTAATAGATAACCTAATTGGATTTGCATTTTGAGATTAGAGAAAAACAAGAAAAAAATTTTGGGGTGAAGAAAGAAAGATGTCATGGGCAGAACTGTGTACATATTAGAGGTGTAACGGTACACAGAAGTCACGGTTCGGTTCACATCACGGTTCGGTTCACATGACGGTTCGGTTCACATCACGGTTCGGTTCACACCATGGTTCGGTACGAATTCGGTACAATGGGAATAAAGCAACAAAAACCCCAAATGCATGAGGCTAGGTTTCTTTTCATTTATTTTGTTAAGGGGTGCATTTATTCAGCAGAACTGATTGTTGTTGTAATGCATCCCCTATTATTTCATATTGGGTCATTAAATGTATGAAATTCACACTGTAGAGCCAAAACGGCCCAGAATATGTGTTGGTAAAACCATTTGATTCATAGATCTCTCCGAGTCTGTCATGGTCTTTGAAAGAAAATTGAATCCATTTTAGAGTCAGGCTGTAAGGCTTTAGAGTAAGGGTCTGAATACTTTCTGAAGCCACTTTATCTGGCCACTGACTATTGGGCCACTTGTCAATGTCTTCTACCCACTCACTAACAGCACACAGATCTGGAAGTCAGTCACCATTTGTCAATTTGTTTAGGTAGCATTTGCAGTTTTTGGTGGTTAATGTCCTTCCATAGCATGACAAGCTATTGCACTCTGCCATACTTCCGTTGCCAAACTGCGTGAGCACGCTTACATACGTCATCATTGTTTACAAACTGTAAAAGTGTCTATATGATGGCGATGTTGCTGTATCGCAGCAACAGGCCGAAGCAGTCAATTACAGCCTGTAGTGTATTAAGCAGTAAAATGTAAACAGTGTGTGACTGACTCAGTCAGACGGCAATCAGCTTGAGCTAAGCTTAGCATGGCATGTTGCTAACAGGCTTACATCTGAAGGTTTCTGGGTGGAACTTGTGCTTGTGAAATTTGGTTTCGCATTACATTCATCAAACTTCGTAACGCATATTCTCTGTATGACTGCATGCACCGAACCGCAACATCCATACCATGACGGTTTGGGATGAATACACCTACTGTTACACCCCTAGTACATATTAGCTGAATACAGAACTACAATTTCCATAGTGCTTTGTGCCATAGCTTGGTCTTTTGTCGAGTTCCAACAATGGTGTATTTTATGTGCTGGATTGTAACCACTTAAACAGGATGGATGGGATCTTGGCAAACATGTAAGAAATATTTCAGTTGGTTTCAGTTTTCCCCGAGCTGTCGGCTTGCGCACCCGTGACTTGATTGACAGCCTTCACCCAAATGGGCATTGGTGCATTGCGGTTGCAGGGCGGGCCCAGATCAGTCCGTTGACTCCACATGCACTGACAAGCGCTGACTGCAACGAGCAAAAGACCAGGAACCACAACTCCAAAGTGTTCACTTAACTAGTAGAAGCTGAAATTATACAAGAATTCTGTAGATCATCTTCAACAGGATTTCAAGAGAAGTCGGAAGTAGAGTCTCTCGCTTTGCCTGTATCCTTTCTGACGTGACATTTCTTTCAATCAGGCATTCTGAATAAACACCAACTAGAAGCCAGACTCAACTATGGCGTTAGTTATAGCTAGCTGCAGTCAATAGAACTGTAACTAGCTAATCTACAAACATCCAAAACTAATACATCACTGTAATTTAATGTTTCAGTCTGAATATATGTCTAAATTTATGGCAAGTAACTGTTAATGTCTCATAACCTTGTCTGTGAATGTATAGCGATTGAGTTCCTTTTAGACTAGATGATCTAAATCAGAAAAGTGCTAGTGTCTAATCACTGTACATTAAGAAAAACATGTTACTTAGTGGAGTTGAGGTGGCAGAAGTCTTCTTTTCTTGATAGCTGTGATGGGCTACTATGCTCGGCTATGGCAGTTTGTAGCAGACGTGAGAAAACAGACCACTGTAATGCTCCTGTCCAGTGCGACTGAGGCTAGCTGGTAGCCTGTCCGAAGCCTGGATTCCACTACAGGGCCTCACAGGGCTTATTATTAGACCCACTCATTATGTGTATTCTAAACACGTGAGGAAAAACTCAGAAGGCCTCTTGTGGCCCCAAAGGGAGGTATGGCTAACAAGCCTTCACTAGGCTAATCTTTTCAGAGCCCGGCTAACTGTGTGGGAGAGGAAAGCTAACTAGCTAACAGGACCTAGCTAGCATCAAAGCTAATAATTAACTGATTAGCTTTACTCTTTAGCCTCTCATGTTAAAATTAACAAAACAGAAAACTATAAAACATGGATGACTTTCTCCATTTTGTCCATGAGATACACGTTTTAATTACTAGCATAAATCTGAAGTGGAACAAAGAACCTAAATCCTACTCATTAGTAGTCTCCCAAATCACTTTAATTCTAAGCTTGCTATGTCAGGCTAGATTAATACCTGGAGGGATCACAGCCCTGTCCTTGTTTTTGTCTCCTTGTTTCTTGCGATTCAGCATCTCCTTAAACTGCTGCTCACGCTTCTCCAGAACCCGCTGGCTGTACTGCTCCAACTGCGACACACAACACACACACACACATTGATATTTAAATAGAACTAAAAGGCACAGTTTCACTGATGAAGAACATTTACCCTGGAAATTTAAAAAACGCTCCCAGACCCTGAAAAAAACAGATGTCCAGACACCTTGATAAAACAAACCCTGGTTGGACATAAGTTGTTGCATGCTGATGAAAGCTGCCCCCAATGTCAACACCACCGAGCACCTTTAGAAGGCAGTCGCCAGGCATATACCAACAACTTTACACTATTATGTCAAGGTTTGGACCTGAATCAACCCCAATGCATTGGTTTTAAACTGTATTTTGGGTTTAGTTACTCTTTAAGTCTTCCATGATGCAAGGTTTTTAAATTCTATCACTACATTAGAGTAACACTTTATTATGTGTGATGTCTAGACCCTTTGGAAGGTTAGATAGTGTTTTTTCAGTCAGCATATGTATACTTGGATGATTGAAATGCAGAATATTCCAAATAAACTGCAAACAACACTGTACTGTGTTGTTTGATGTACTACACAGCACAGGAATTTAACCTTAGAATAGGGTCTCCACCGCTGAAGTAGAATAATTTACACAGAAAAACATTTACAAGCATTTGTCTGGCAGTTGGTCATCATTTCCCAGCCTAACCCTAACCCACTGACATTTACATTAGATGTTTTCCTACCTTTTCCTTTTGCTTGGCCTTGATATCAAGATCAGTCTCAGCCGAGGCCAGTAGACTGGAGCTTGATGGACCCTCCATGGGCAAACTAAACTGGACTGATTTGATAGGTTTGGCTGATGTCTGTCCAGCCAGAGATTTCACTGTCTCAATCACCTTCAGGCATCTAGCCACTGTGGTAGAGATGGTAGACTGGGAGTCCTCCCCTGCAGGACTTAACAATGTGGCTGCTGCTAGTGGAAGGACCTGGGGTACCGGTGGTGCTGGAGCCATGCTTGGGAAAGGCTGCAAGGGACTGGAAGAGGTAGGGAGCAGGGCCATTGGAGGCTGACCTAAAAAAGGAGGGTCTGCACCAGAGGAAAGGGAGGTGGGAGGAGCAAAGGGAGGGTATCCTGATGGACAGCGTGGAGGAGGTCCAGGGGGAGGCCCAGGAGGAGGCCCATACCTATGGGTTTTTTGAACAGCCCCAGAAGGTGAAGTAGTGTCCATGTTGGGTGGTGTGGAGCTCTGTGAGGGATACTGGGTAGTGACTCCAGGAGGCCAGCTGTATGCTGGGGCTGAATGGGAAAAGCCAGGTGGTTCCTGTTGGTACTGTGTGGAGGGAGGGGTGGAAGGAGGCTTGTGTGAGAGTGTGGTGGCAGCCGGGTGTACAAGTGCACTCCCCATCGTTTTGGTAAGACAATGCATCTGTTTAGCCATCTGTAGAGCCTCCAGTTCCTGCTGGTCCAGGAAACCTTCATACTCAGACACTTCTTTATGGCTACGTGGCTCTAAACTAGAAGATCTGACAGGGGATGGGGAATGGAGGCATTCTGATTCATAAGAGCCAATTCGACTTCTTTGCTGTTCTTCTCCTTTAGATGGCAAATGACCAATCTCTCTTTCTGCTGATGAAGACTGCTCCTTCCTTGAGTAGAGTTTCTCCTGGGCTCGGCTGGCCAGCTTGGACATGTCCCCTGTAGCCAGATTCAGGCCAATGGTCCGGAGCAGACTCTGGATCTTGTCGTATGGTTCTGACTTGCTCATACCGTCTTCCCCGGTTCTCTCCATTGAGGAGCTCTTGGAACTTGGAATTTTCTTCTCCCCTTCCAGGGGGGCACTGGTGGTCGGCTGCTCTGAAACCATTCCCACAATCCGAGAGAAGCCGCTGCCATCTTGGATGGCTCGCTCGTGAGGCAGCAAATCATCATCAGGCAGTTTGGGACTCGTCTCGAGGTCGTCACCTAGGTTAACTGATGGAGGCGCCGCACCATGATCTAGCCCTTTGTTGAGGATGTCCAAGAAAGGATTGTAGGCTGCTCTCCGTCCTGGAGACGGCTGCCGTGGGGAAAGCTGATGGGGAGGGTTGTTTGGTTTGGGGGAGGGGCTTCTGGGAGGAGGATCTATGGGAGAGGGTGGTCTGAAGAGAGGTTTCCTGTACACAGGAAGTTGTTGGGTAGATGAAGCAGTAGTAATAGAGGCAGTAGGTGCAGGTTGGTGTGTAGAGGAGGTGGTGGCAGGGGCAAGAGCAGGGGAGGGCCCGTGGGCTGGGAGAGGCTCTGGAGGCTGGCTCAGCTTGGCTGGAGATGGGTCATATGGATCATACAGTCGGTCTCCATAGGGCTGGTCACCGTACCGGTCATCATACGGGTCATCATAAACATCGTAGCGATCAGCATAAGGACGGTTACTATAGGGACGGTCTCCATAGAGACGATCATCATAAGGACGGCCGCCATAGGGGTTGTTGCCATAGCGGTCACCATAAGGCCGTTTGTGGTAAAGACTGTCATATGGATTATCATAGTAGGATCTTTCAGGGTCATAGGTTTTAACACTCTCAAGAGAAGGAGATGGATAGCGATAGTCAGAACTATCTGTCCGTTTCTTCAGAATGGAGCGCACCGGTTTGTACTCAGTGAGTGGGACGGCGATCCTGCCGTGGTCATAGTCGATGCAGGTCCTCTGTCCCGGGTCCAGTCCTCTGGGTTCCAGGTCCACTAGAGCCTTCTTGTAGGCGATCATCTCGTTGAGGTCGTCTAGCTCCCTCTTCTTCCTGGCCAGCTCATCCTCCACCATGCCCCCGCGCCGGGGAGGCAGGCTGGACTCCCTGCTCCTCTTGCCACTGCTACTCCCCTCCCGCTCCCTACTGCCTTTACTCCTCTTCCTGCTGGCTCGGTCCCTGTTCTTCTCCTTGCTCCTCTCCCTACTCCTCTCCTTGCTCCTCTCCTTGCTCCTGCTCCTGCTGTGACTCCGGCTACGCCTGTAGGAGCGCTCTCGGCTGCGGCTATGCATGTACCTGCTGCTGTGATGGTCGTGACTCGAACCGCCTCTCCTCTCCATGAAACGACCAAATTGGTCTCTGGCTGGACTCCTGCTCCGGCTCCTGCTCTGGCCGTATCTATGGCGACTGGATGTGTAGTCCCTCCGGCCGGCGCTGGCCTTGCTGTCCTGCGCCCTCAGGTTCTTAACTACAGCCTTCAGCTTGTCTGTCTCTGGTTTGTCCTTGCTGAGGTGGGATATATGAGAAATTACAGACCGGTTTTTATTGGTTTCTTGTAAATGTGGTATCCTGTATAAATTACAATTAAATATGCCAAATCCATTCTCCAGTTATATATTATATAATATATTATATATATTGTTAATTAACATTAATTAGTATGTTGTGTTAAGTCTTCAGAATGACAATATAAATATATTTTTAACATATTTAATTCTTTACTATGCTGTATTTATTTTTACTGATGACAATCTAATGAGCTTCTGATGAAGCTCTTCATATTAGGTTGGGTTCAGTCCTAGTGGCTCACCCTGTCTCCGGTGTTTTGGTCTGTTTGGTCAGCTTGATGGTCATCTAACAGGAGACAAAGTTAGTCCAAATACAGACATGTACATGTTTGCACATTAACTCGTCTTGAACACATCACAAACATTAGTCACCTTATTCTAACAGGCAACAAGCCCAGCCAGTAACCAGACAGGAAGGATAAAGAAGAGCTGAAGCTATATGCGCTCCAGCTGAGTTGTTATACTGAGTTGCATACCTGGAATATTAGTAGGAAAACAACACGGATGTACATGGAAATTTACAAACTAAATCTAACTACATTCTCAACTGTCTGTAATGAGTTTTTCACACTTGACTTGTACACAGTTACCCATGATCCTCCTCACCTTGCCTTTGGTCGCTCCCACACCTCCCAGTTTGCGGACTGGGAGGAACACGCTCTCAGTGTGGCGTCTGATCCTGATGGCCTGGTGGCCCCCCTCAGCGGTCTCATGCTGGGGACACATGAACGCCCAAATAACATCATGACATCGTCATGCTAATCCTCCGTCACAGGGTTCCTCCGTGAGTCACGGCACACTTCCACCTCGACACCGTACGCTTGTGTCTAGCTTTTAAATGTTAAAACTGTTGCTAAGTAGTTAGTGGTTTTACTCATTTAAAAGGTAACTAGACCTGCCACACCCTGCTGGTCTGGCATCAGATCCTACCAGACCTTTCTCTCCTCTCCTCTGTCTCTCTCTACTGAGCTACTGTCTTTCTTACTGCCTGAATAAAGAATCACAAATAGAAACAGGATGAGTGGACCAATCACTCACCTTAACTAACCCGACCAGCAGACAAAGTTTAACTCTTAAACATTAAACAAAGAAACACTCCTTAGTTTTGGTTACTTGGAATCTAGGAACTGAAGCTTATTCTACTTTTTGTACGTCTCTGGATAAAAGATACATGCTCCTCCAACAGGAGGAGGAGCAGGACTCACTGGGACAACGCTGAACTCCACCTTCTCATTGAGCTCCAGTTTCTTCTTCTCTATGACCTCTGACATCAGGAAGTAGAGCTGGGGGTTCTGAGTGCACTTAATGAGGCCAGAGTCCTCGGAGAACTCGATCACTAGGCCCTGGAATGAGAAACATCAGCTCAGAGATACGTCTTCAGCGGTACAACCACTACGAAACCAGGGTTTCCACTCTAACCGTCATCTATCCATCTGTTTTGGCACAACATCCACTCCCATTTCAATCCAAGCTTTGGTAGAGCAGGTTGGAGTATTCAATCTATTTTTTCAGATTATTGCCTTGCTCAAGGGCATTTCAGAGCATCAGATTTGAGACCACTAGACCGTACTGCTGCCATACCAGTCAATATACACACTGACCTCTACTCTAGAATCTATTAAAACAACTCCATGCGGTGGCAGACTGAGTTTAATCATGAGTCAGAGGAGAATGAATCCACCCTGCTGGTATCTTACATGTCGGCGCTGCTCTGTGGACTCCTCAAATGAGTCAGGGAGGATCTCCAGGTAGGTGGCTCGCTCCTTCCGGCTCTCACGGTGGGTGGCGATGTTGAAACGCACCTTTACATTGGAGTGACCATTTAGTTTACTGGTATAATGACTGGATATGATCAAGATCAAAGTAACAAACAGGAAGAGAGAGATATAAACACTAGCTGGGTTTAACAGAGAATCCCTGTCAACCTGTTTGACTAGTTTAGCTGCCAAATATAATTCAGAAGTGAATAGGACATTTAAATCAGGCTGATGGAGTCAACTCACTAATCAATCCCAGATAACATTGATCAGTACTTGTCTGGTGTCTGGTGAGGGTCAGTCTCTCTGTCTGACCTGGTCCCCACCTTGTCTCCGTCCATCATAGTAGCCGTGGTTAGGACGTCCTCTGGACCGAAGGGAAGCTGTTTCTGTTCCCCGGACACGGTCATGACCAGCAGGCCTCTCTCTCCATCCTGCTGACCCCCCTCGATCGCCCGCTCTTCTTCCTCCTGTTTCACCTCTACCTTTTCCTCTTCTCCTCCAGCTTCTGTCTCTTCTTTTGCCCCTGTCTCTTCTTTGTCCTCCGTCTCTCCATCCTCTATCTCTTTCTTAACTTTGACCTGCAGGAACACAAGAAAAACATTGAGTCTGGTCATTACGCGTCATCATGCATCACTTAAACTGTTAAAAGTCACATCAAACTAGGAGCCAATATGCTCATTTATCTTGCTGCAACCCATGTGAGACGTTGACATAGAAATCACATGAATAAAGTCAACTTTATTTTCAAGGGAAACTCTGGTGGTGAGTTGACACCTGAGATCTAGGATCTGGAGAGATCACATGACCACATCAACTTATTCCAGGAAGTTTCTACAGAACATTCATTAGTAAGGAGGCAGTGGTTCCACATCCCCAATCCTGCCAGTTGATTGGTAGAAAAGGTGAGCCAATACGATCCCTGTAGACTGGACTGATGAACCTTTACACCTTAAGTGGTCACCACACACACACACACACACACACACACACACACACGGTATATCTGTTCTATTTCAGCTCTCCTTACCTCCTGCG
This sequence comes from Polymixia japonica, assembly GCA_900302305.1. Lineage (NCBI taxonomy): Eukaryota > Metazoa > Chordata > Actinopteri > Polymixiiformes > Polymixiidae > Polymixia > Polymixia japonica. Next base: position 2,083 of record OMKK01002097.1, on the reverse strand, counting down.
GTTCCTGCGACTGTATTTTTGTTTGAGGAGTTTTAGAAATGGCTCTGAGGATTGTCCCCTCGAACCGTTCCTTGCTGATTTCATGGGCGGTCTGAGGGTCTGTGGTGTTGAATCCCAGTGGAGTCCACTAGACCAAAACAATTACAAAACCATGAGTTGTAATGAAAAAATCATTGATTGGTTAAGGAACTTATATGGAGAAATGGATCATGTTAGTTCTACTCTGAAGAGAGATTGTCTGTTTTAACATTTTGTATTCCAAGGCAAACTTGTGAGTGATTTAATTGTTTTATTGCTTTCTATGTTTAGGGGTAACATAGGGCTTTGTTAAACAACAGATGGTATGGTGCCTTAAGGACTGACCAGCTGAAGTCATAAAAGTGTTATGTGATCCCTGAACCCTAGTTGAACGACAGAGTTCAAGCCCTTCTGACCACATCCCACCTGAGTGTTAACCAATCCTAACCATCCTATGGTTCCCTATAAGAACTGCATGCACCATGTGTCTTTGTTCTTCTTCTCAGATGAACCTGTACATGCATGTACAAATAAAATATTGATACTTTCCAAACAACAGCTGTTTTGTTTAAGTTAATTTCAAGGTAAGATATTGAAATTCCACTACAGAGTTCAACAGCACCAAGTAGTGACCCTGTAAACACCAGCCAGTCCTGTGTCCTGTTGGTACAGAACTACATGCATCATATTCAGTATGTTGTTTAGTGGCATTAATGAGGATCATTTAGTTACAAAATCTTAATCTTTGACATTTAAACACACAAGGAGTAGTATCTGAAACTAAAAAACAAAGAATGACAAAGAGAGAGAGGTAGAGAGAGCGAGGTAGAGGTAGAGAGAGGCAGAGAGAGAGAGAGAGAGAGAGGCAGAGGTAGGTAGAGAGAGAGAGAGAGAGCGAGGTAGAGGTAGAGATAGAGAAAGAGAGAGAGGCTCCACCTTGTGTTTGGCTGCTGCCAGCATTGCAGCCAACTCTTCTTTCTTCTTCTGTGCTTCTTTGAGTTTCTCCTCCTCTTTCTTCTTCTCTTCCCGCTTCCTCCTCTCCTCCTCTTCTCGTTTT
>OMKK01002085.1:6822-22035 GCA_900302305.1 Polymixia japonica | reverse complement strand
TCGAAAGAACAATCTTCCTAATCACAACATCCTTTGTGGGTAGGGCACTGCACGCACACAATAGTTTTGTCCTCTGAGCTATCTTCACAAAAACAAGCCATCCATAATTACAGCACTTACAATAAATGTGTATTTGTCGAGCCTTTTCCCCAAAGAGAATAAGGTAAAGACTGGATCCATGAAAACACAATGGCAAGGGAATTAGGACGTTTTAAGCATGTCCTCAATTAGATAATCTATACTAACCTATTGATTGACTGCTGAAAGCTTCAATAGGCAGTCATGTGAAAGCCAACAAGGTTATAGATGACTAGATTAACCTTTTACAACCTGTATACAATGACTGGGACAAACTAAATACTTCCATTTGCCTTTCAATACATATGCATATAAATGGTGTATACATGAACTGAACAGATTTCTTAACAGTCTTGTTGAGATATCAACATAATATATTGTTATTCCATGGCACTGGCCCATTTGGTGACAACATGAAGTGCTGTCTGCTGTTAGTTGGGGTAAACATCAGGTTTCAGATAGTAGTGTAGCAATCATTCTTTGGAAATAAACAAGATACCTGATTCTTCAATTGTCTGCTTATTTGAGCAGAACTCCGGAGAATGATTCTGATATAACACGGCACGGAAATAATCATTTAGCTCCAGTGGCAGATGGTTATTGAAGACAATAGTAGAGGTAATATACAAAGGATGAATAAGAGCCGAGTTGATTACACTCTCCTAGTGGTTGAAATCCCATCAGCCTGCCCTTAAAGCTAAACAAAGACAAGGTCGTACTGTCACCCCTCTCACTGAACAGGCATATTGTCTAACCCAACCTTCCTAGTGTGGTCGTAAACCACAGACTTTTTGAACTTGTGTCTTTTGCTACTAATCTTATCCTGTTGTTTTATCCCATCCGCTTTTTTATTGTTTTACTCTACCTTGTAAGCTGTGCAGCAATTTTAAAAGCACTTTAAATAAGATTTGGGATGTATTGCATCCGTGCTACTGCGCATGATATTGCTGGTCCGAAATGCTGTGATAAGGCTGGAGCAATGAAAACAATAAGATGCTTTTCACATTCAGTGAATCCAGTCCACTGGTTAAGTCTTTACAGACATACCATTTACTGCTATTACAACTAAGAATGAAATGTGAGGTATCTAGACAGGGCAGAAAAAGATTTTTGTTAGGTTAGCAAAAATCCTTCCAAGACATATACAATTGCATAAAAAAAGACATATCATGGACATATCGGGGACATACTCCTGCCATTGCCCTTGAGCTTTGTCTTAGAACTGGAGTTGGTCCCCAGGCATTGGATAATGGCTGCCCAATACTCCTTGTGGCTATGATGGGTTAAATGCAGGGAGGACAAATTCCATGTGTGTGTAAAAATGTACTTGGCAAATAAAGTGATTCTATTCTTCTGTTCTAATTCAGAATGGAAATACATTTTCACAAAGTGCTTTCAAAACACTAGCCTCAAAACACTCCAGCTGTTCACAGTCAGAAAAACAAATGTATTCTCATCACATTTCTATAGTTTCCTGGCATGTGCATAGGGGCAAATGTTGTCTGCATGACGCAAAGTATGACACAAACAGATCGGGACGATAGATGAGTCCGTGATGGACTGAATCCCAGATGTGAGTCCCTGATGTGTTGAACGTTTTCCCGTAAAAGGAATGGGAGGATGATCTCACCACTGTCGCTACCGAGTCTTCAGTACAATACTACTGCCTGATAAAAACTTTGTTTCTAAAGTCAGATTTTTCAAGAATTAAGGAAAAAAAAGTGATATTTTTATATTCAAACTTAACCTTTTTTATTACATACAATTATATGGTGTTTGATAGTTTAATAGCTCTTATGATCATGCAACCTTGCCAGTGTGTAAATGAAAATGCAATATGAATGTGACTACTTTTCATATCTTAATATGAAAAACTCTCTAAGTGGAGTTATGAGGTTTTCATGGCCTGAAGCAAGACCAAAGATTAACACAGGCAATAATTATTAAACCGTATTTAAATTTCCATTTAGTGTCTCACACAAACCTCTGGGACAAATCATAGTATCACATCCCAGATTAGGTGCTCTGCTGTGGGGCAGCTGTGTTAAGACAACTAAATTAGGCGGACCAGCACTCTCCATCACAATGTAGTAAAATCTTTATAACCTGTTGGCAGGTAAATTGTTTTGAAATTTCTAATGATCTTTTCTCCATTTGAGCTACTAAGGATATTTATTTTCAAATGTCATTCGTAAAGTTATTGATCACAGCTGCAATTTCCATGGTTCGGTGATCTAATGCTGCACTGGAACGGGGCCGCTTAATAAAATGAGACATGAATAACACAGTTTTGCTGAGTCATATGTACACACGGGTGCATCCATACTTATGTATACAGATCCTGGAACACACCTGCCTAAATCAACATCAACATCATCATCATCATCATCATCATCATCATCAACATCAACAGCAACATCAGCATCAACAAACATTAAAAATACACACACGCATGCACATGCAGGGGCACACACACACACACACACACACACACACACACACACACACACACACACACACACATAGACACAGGATCTTAGGCTGTGCTTGGGCTCATAAGGGCGTAAAAGCACAGCGATATAGCTAGCCACTAATCCAAAATGCGCCTTTAATGTGATCGATACATATCTAAAAATAAATCCTAAATTGCAAATGTTGCCAGTGTGGTAAAGCTAAAATGGGGATTACATATCTGTCTCTTTTTAGTTCCTGTTAGGAGTCTGGCTACAGCACCAACTATAATCATGAGATACTCTGCTTGCTAAGACAGGTGTACATGGAATTACAATAATCAAAAAGTGAAGAAATATTAAGCATGGGTTACAGTTTCTAGGTCAATACAGGACAAAAAAAGCTCATATTGTGTCTAATTAAGTCTCATGAGTTGCAGAAAGCATAGCAGTATAATTGTCTTAAAGAGACTGAACAGCATCTTGGTGAATATGGCAGTATTTTTTTAAGATTTAGTCACCACTTTTCCCAAGATGATGGCTTCACCTAAATGTTCATTGGTACATTAGGTTACAGGACAGGCCACACGCTGTCACCTGCTAACTGCAACGAGTACAAGACAGGGACCCACTATACTGCTCCACAGCGCCATTTTAACTACTAGAGGCTGAAATTATACAAGAATGATTCTTTCAGTTTAAAGATACAGTAGTAGAAAGCCAGCAAAGATGGATTTGGATTTGTGTGCTAACGGTAGTAGGCCCAATAATAATAACTTTAGGCCCATCCGTATTCACTTGTAAGAAATTAAAGCTGCTATTTGGTGAATTTCTGTTATTTTATGTTAAAGCTACTATATGTAGTTTAATGCTTTTAACAGATTATACTTACATTTCTGGTGATTGCATAGTGTAATGGCCATGGGAGAATGGAAAAATCGCGGTTCAGATCAGTTTCCTAGTTTCCTATTCACTCTGCAATTTCGTCTGCCACCAGGCTAGATTTACGGCACATATAATAGTATGGCAATTTTACTTTACCTCCTCTGTGAACATATTGGCATTTCAACAGACACCACACGATGACAGCAGCAGTCCAACCGCACTCAGTCATGATTGTAAAGGATCGCACGTCAATTTTGGCTTTGCAACAGTTAAAAAATGCCACTAGCGAACTCTAGAGGCCACTATAAGTTACCTATAGTAGCTTTAAAATAACATAAAAAGACTTTGTGCTTTTGTGCAAAGGTTCAGTGAGATATGATCTTCACAACAAATGTCTGCCACTGCAGGTTGGCCAGTGTGTTGATATTCCCTCTTTTGTCTACACTGGCAACCCGACTCTAAACTCCTCCCAAGAATCTGTTCACCTGTAGTGCATGAGGTTTTTTATGGACAGGGAAGAGGAGCTGCAGGGGAGGGGGAGTGTCCAACTTGTTTTGAACTGCAACGGCTTGTTGTTGTAATTCCCCTTTGCTATCGGTAGAGTTAGAGTAGCAAACATAAGGGAGACATATAGCTTTGAATATCTAGAATACAGGTAAGATGAATACAGAATAGAATACACGTAAGATGGCCGAGACAGACAGTTAATGTCTTTAAAACAATAGTGGAAAAAACAAATAATGTGCATTATTAGTGTGGTATAGAGAATATCTTATCAAACAAAAATAAACAATAAGAGCCAAGAGAGGAGTGGGGAACCAAAGAGCCACTGATCATTCAGTGTTGTTGTACTACTAAGAAATCCATGCTGTGTATTGGTGAGAGGAATACTAATTTGCCTCAAAGGCTCACCATGTCACATCAAAATAAGATTTCCTCTACTCTGGATTGCTATGTTATTGCTACTGAGTTCAATGAGGCTGACTTAGAAATGAACATAAAGACAGAAAGCATGTCTGCATACATTACGTACATAATTGTTACCGCAAGGCCTAGGTTTCACATGGATAACACATGCATATATTCTGCTTCTTTAGTAAGTTAAGTGGAAATCAGTGTGTGCTATAAGGGAAAAATCTTAGAAGATGTGAAAGCGTAAATCATAACACTGCAACAACTTGGAAAATAACCTTTCTTGCTCGCCAAAAATCATTTTGAAAGAATAGGTGTTGTTTCAATCAATGGAGAACTCAACGTGTAATAAAACTCTTCAAATGAAGAATGTTTTTCATTTGGCAGATAGAAAATATTTTAAAAGTTGGTTACTTTACAGGGGCATGAGGAAATTGGAAAGATAATTAAGTTAAATAGTATAATACAACTTTAATATGCTACTGATTGTCATTGTTTTCTTTTTCTTTTTTTACTGTATTGTCATTTTAATTTTCTAAAACGACACATATAGTGCACAATGAGGTAAAAGAAAAAAAACGTGGGCCTCGGCGTAATACTAGTCTATGCATTATTTTTAGACTAGCTAACTCTCTTGGAATAATTATCAAATCTAATACTGCCCATGCAGTTTTCAATATACTACTGCGCTCTGCTGGTGGTAAATGACTAGCACAGATTGTGATACGACAGACCAATTGTTCATTGCATGTAAGACATGAATATGCAAGCATGCAACGAAAAATGAATCCACGTTAAATCATAGTTCGCTCACAATATTTACATGTAGTCGGCGCTATTGTTATTATTGTATGTTTATGCATATGTTTAACCGTACGGGTATACTCAGTTTTTTTGCAACTAGAAGACGGAAGCGATGCAACTCTGCTCGCGCTCCATAAACACGACTTTAGTCACGTGACGGATCATCTCAGCGTGAAGATAAAAAACGCACACAAACTCATTTCCGGACCCACGTGTCTTACTTTTTTAGTTTCCTCGCTTGTGATTGGATGATGTTTGTTTCCCCGCCCACACCGTCCATGCAGGTCTTTCCCGCGAACTTCTCGCCGCAGCAAGGACTTATTTTAGCTGCTAGGTAATTCCAGAGGATCGGAGTGGAGATAGTCGTCTAGATTATCTTCAGCCAACCACAGAACATATTTTCGTTAGATTACTAAAGACTGACAAATGGCCAAGCAAAGCTCAATTTTCAATTTCTTCACCAAGTCTCCGCCGTCGGTTTCAAAGCCGAAGCCAAGTCCCTCTCCTACTGAGGCAGACGTGCCTTCCTCCGTACAGAAGTCTAACTCTTCTCCAAAAGAGCAAGCTAAACTTGCACAGCAACCGTCAAACAAAAATGCTAAAGTCAACCCGAAGAGTAATCCAAAGACTGTAAAAGGGGGACTGAAAAAACTCTTTGGTGACAAAGTGCCAACAACCAAGGAAAGGTAAGGTTGGGAGCAGTGTAATTCCTGGCATCGCTATTGAGTCGTGCTCACTCCCTATCACACCATCTGCCCATTTAGCGGAATATCCTGGGACAGTAGTTGGTTAGCTAGTTACGCTAAAGCTAGTTTGCTAAGGTGTTCAATTTTAGTATCAAATATTATTTGCTAAAGCTTATTGTTATCCCACAGTAGCTTGTTATCTCAGTACCTAGCTATGTATTTTGAGAAATACTAGGGAATAGCAGTAATAGCTCAGTTTTTACTATACATTTACATACACATACTGATGCTCTGTCAATGACATTTTCACGGCTAGCCTAGTGTTATAGGCATAATAATTTATCTTTAATTCCATCTGTCACAATCAATATGTAACCTTCACCAATTTTTTGCTCAGCCCTCCATGCCCTTTCAGTGCTGGTGCCCTGGTGTGGGCAAAGATGGAGGGGCACCCTTGGTGGCCCTGCATGGTGGTACCCCAGCCTCTGAGTGGGCAACAGATGAGAGGCCGTGGTCGGGATCAGCGCTTACATGTCCATTTCTTTGATGAACCTCCTACCAGGGGATGGGTCAGCACCAAATATATCCGAGAGTACCAAGGTGAGCTGGAATTGGTTCACTTGATAGTCAATCTGTTTGACAGGCTTTCAAAGTAAAACAAAGACCAGAAAGTAGAAGGAAACGGCACCACTGAGGCACAATCAAAACAGAGAGAGGGGAAGCTTTCAGACCATCACCATTATACTATATGTACTATATCTTACGATACAATATGGTAATTTTTCATTGAATTATACTATTATGGGCATCATGTTCACAGCAGGCTATGTGACTCTTGCATTGTAAGGCTGTTTGCATTGCAAGGCTGTTTATTAGGCTGTTGTCTCTCTGATATGGCCTCTGTTGCAGGCTCTGACAGCAGTGATGCTAAAACTGGAGGGGTGTTCTTCAGTGGCAAGCCTGCAATTCGCCATGCAATGGAGCTTGCTGACAGTGTCATGTTTGACAGCCCTGAGAAGAGACTGAAGATGCCTCTCTGCAAGGACCCATCTGATGATGAAGATGAGGAAGATATGGAGGTGATATTGCGATTATATTGTATTTGTATATATTGTGTGGGGGGACCTATTTTGCTTTTCCTTACTTTCTGTCATATATATACAGTATATAATGTTACAATGTCAGATTTTCATATTAAACGTGGCCAAAGGTTCAAATAATGAGCTAAACAATGATAAGTAATCCCTGTGATGCATGTCTTTACACCTTTTTCAAGTAATAAGCAATCAACTGTAACCGATGGTGCAGGGAGATACAGTTGTTTAGCGACAGCAGAATAACATTTTAGTAGGTATGTTACCTTTGTTATTTCCTGACAGCAGGTGTTTTCCACTTCAGTCTGCATTTTAGCGCATTTCTCATACATACACCAAACAGAGACGTCCTGCGTTTGTGTTGTCCACTCTCATATTTCGGATCAGATTTGGGCTTGAACATGTACGGTTGGATTTGAGAACTTGCTATTTCCGATCAACAATGAGAAATTGTATGTTACTTAGTAGGTTTGCTTTCTGAACCTCCACACCGGCAAGAGGATGTTGGCCAATCAGAAGAAAGTGGGCTTTTAGGGAGGGGGGCCTTAAAAAGAGAGGAGCTAATACGGCTTGTTTCAGACAGAGGCTGAACAGAGGGGCTGCATAAAGGGCCAGTATAAGATAAATAAGGACTTTTTTGAACTGTGAATCATGCAAAGCTACTAGTGGAGTCCCAGGATAAAAATAAAGCAAAATAGGTCCCCTTTAATAACGCATAGTGTGTATTTCTTAGATTGTTACATGACAATAATGCCATTCTAATAATTTATTTATTAATTTCCACCTTTCTGTCCTTATTGTGTTCTTAGCTTGACAAGTCAACAGTGACCGATGAAGAGCTCACTGATGACGAAGAGCAGGAAGAGGAAGTGAAGCCGTCAAAGCACAGTCGTCCACCCCGTGCTTCGGTGGAAAAGGGAAATAAGCCCAAGCGCCGCCGCATTGTCGTAGCCTCAGACAGCGAAGAATCAGACGAGGAATTTAAACCAGAACACGCCACAGTCAGCAGCGAAGACGAAGGGGAAGAAGATGCAGTGACCAGCGAAGAGGCGACGGAGGAAGAGGAGAGCGAGCAAGAGTCTGAAGCAGACAGCCCAGTCAAGCCGGCAAAGCGCAAACGTCCTGCAGAGAAGTCTGCCAAACCAAAAGCCAAGGCCACCACCACTCCCTCTAACATCCCTAAACGAGCTCCGCTTGCCGTCGCAGCTGACACCAAGTCACGGCTGTCTGCCTTCTCTGCCCCCGACAACTTCGAGAGCCAGGCGAACGGCTCAGGTGGAAGCGCCACGGTTTGGGACCATGAGAAACTGGAGTGGTTGCAGGATGGCAGAAGGAAAGACAGCCGCCGCCGCCGACAGACGGAGGATGACTACGACCCTACCACCCTCTATGTGCCCGAAGACTTCCTCAATAGAACTACTCCTGGCATGCGCCGCTGGTGGCAGCTCAAATCGGAGATGTTCGACGCTGTCCTCTTCTACAAGGTGGGGAAGTTCTACGAGCTGTACCACATGGATGCTGTAATTGGCGTCAATGAGCTGGGCCTTACGTTTATGAAGGGGACCTGGGCCCATTCTGGCTTTCCAGAGATTGGCTTTGGCCGTTTTTCAGACGGGCTGGTCCAGAAAGGCTACAAGGTGGCCCGTGTGGAGCAGACAGAAACCCCAGAGATGATGGAGTCCCGCTGTAAGACCATGTTTAAGCCCACTAAGTTTGACCGTGTGGTGAAGAGAGAGGTGTGCAGGATAATTACACGGGGCACACAGACCTACAGCGTGTTGGACGGTGCCCCCTCAGAGAGCCAGAGCAAGTACCTGCTGAGTTTGAAGGAGAAGGCTGAGGAAGAGAGTTCAGGTTGTTGCCGTACCTATGGCGTCAGCTTCGTTGATACCTCTGTGGGTTATTTCCATGTCGGTCAGTTCCAAGATGACCGCCACTGCTCTCGTTTGCGCACCCTGGTGGCACACTTTGTCCCTGCCCAGGTGCTCTTTGAAAGGGGGAATCCATCTGTTGAAACACGTAAAATACTGAAGGCCTCTCTGTCCTCTGCTATGCAAGAAGGGCTTAATGCAGGCACTCAGTTTTGGGATGCTCAGAAGACCCTCAAGGCCCTGGCAGAAGAGGATTACTTCAAAGAGAGCGTTGGGGATGACCAGGAGACAGGGAACAATCTTCTCCCCACTGTCCTGAAAAACATGACCTCTGAAAGTGATTCATTGTGCCTTACCCCTAAGGAGGGCTATGAGTTGGCCCTCTCTGCGCTGGGTGGATGCATTTTCTACCTGAAGAAGTGTCTAGTAGACCAGGAGCTGCTCTCCATGGCCAACTTTGAGGAGTATGTCCCTGTTGACGTTGAGATGGAGAAGGCAGCTGGTCCCGCCAGTTTTTTTGCCCAGACCCGTCAGCGCATGGTCCTAGATGGAGTGACCCTGGCCAACCTAGAAATTCTTCAGAATGCATCAGGAGGAACGGAGGGGACATTGTTGGAGCGTCTGGACACCTGCTCTACGCCATTTGGCAAAAGGCTCCTCAAGCAGTGGCTTTGTGCTCCTCTCTGTAACCCCACATCCATTGCGGACAGACTGGACGCATTAGAAGACCTGATGGCCATTCAGGCTCAAGCTACAGAGACTTCAGAGCTGCTGAAGAAGCTCCCTGATCTGGAGCGTCTCCTGAGCAAGATCCACAGCATTGGCACTCCCCTGAAGGGACAGGACCACCCTGACAGCAGAGCAGTTCTCTATGAGGAGGTCACCTACAGCAAACGCAAGATAGCAGACTTCCTCTCAGCGCTGGAGGGCTTCAAGACCATGCAGGAGATCATTTCCATCCTTGCTGCAGTCTCAGGCAAATTTCGTTCCACATTGCTCTGCCAGGTGGTTAATCTGAAAACCGACGGCAAGGACAGCCTTTTCCCTGACCTTTCTGCTGAGCTCAGGCGCTGGGAAACAGCCTTCGACCACCAGAAAGCCCGCACCACCGGTGTCATCACCCCCAAGGCTGGCTTTGACCCAGAGTACGACCAGGCTCTGAGTGGAATCAAGAACTGTGAAAGAGAGCTGCAGGAGTACTTGGACAGACAGAAGAAGAGACTGGGCTGCAGGAACCTGGCCTACTGGGGCACCGGACGAAACCGCTACCAGATGGAAGTGCCAGAGAGCATCTCGGAGAGGAACATCCCCGAGGAGTATGAGGTGAAGTCTACTAAAAAAGGCTGGAAGCGCTACATGACCAGAGAGATAGAACGCCTGTTCTCAGAGCTGCAAAGCTTTGAGGAGAAGAGGGACGCTGCCCTGAAAGACTGCATGAGGAGACTCTTCTACAACTTTGACAGGAACTACAGAGACTGGCAGACTGGCGTAGAGTGCATGGCTGTACTAGGTAAACATTAGAAATGCGTTATTACTGTAGCATACAACATAGAATCATTTATCTGCTACTCGGAAAGCAGCTGTTTTTGCTCTTACTAAACACAACAGAGAAAAGTTCATGCTTTAACAGCTGGTGTGAAGAAATTGGGTTGCAGGTGTTCTACTGTTCCGAATACATTTCCTGCATTTGTTACAGATAAACTTAAACTTGCATATCTCCTTAAGATGACACGTCTTTGTGGTCATTGTTGAAATTATTATGCCACATTAGGCCCTTTGTTGCAGTCTATTAGCTTGATTGGTGTTCACTGTAATGACAAGTGTGCAGCATTGGGACTTGCTCCTGACGAAAGGAGAGAGATGATTACACTGTAAATTATTGATCTCTACTGCGGCAGCATAATGTGCTCATAATGTGTGTACCATTGGGCCATTCCTCAGTCAGGGAGTGTTGTATTTTGTTTGTTTGTACAACAGAGCTGCACTGCTAAGAAATGTGTTTATACATTGATGATCACTCAAGCTCGTTGTTAAAATGCTACAAGAGCAGGGAGTGAAAAGATGAATCAACAGTTATGACGTTAGGATGTCAAAGGACGACATTAAAACGTGTAATAGTTTGACTACTGCGCTGCTTAATTATGTTTATGCTCATTTAATCATGCCGCTTTCAGATGTGCTGCTGAGCCTCTCGCGCTACAGTCAAGGAGGAGATGGCCCCATGACCAGGCCACAGGTGCTCCTCCCCGAGAGCGAAGACCAATCGGCGCCCTTCCTGGACCTCAGTGGGTCCCGCCACCCCTGTGTCACCAAGACCTTCTTTGGCGATGATTTCATCCCGAACGACATCTTCATTGGCTGTCCCGGTAGCGCCGAGGAGGATGAGGAGAAAGGTCGCGCCCCCTGCGTCCTCGTCACAGGGCCCAACATGGGCGGAAAGTCCACCCTCATGAGACAGGTGGGTAGTTTATGACGGATGGATGCCACCTGCACGTTGTGTTGGGCAAGAATGTAAAACTAAAAGGTGCCAAGTAGCGGACAACCTTATATTGTCACATCCACATGGACGACGCAGATCTATTTGAAGCCTCACTCCTGTGCTCATGGTAAAGAAATACTGTCTTTTCTTGCTCCTTGTGCAGTGCGGACTAGTGGTCATCCTCGCCCAGCTGGGCTGCTATGTTCCTGCTGAGAGCTTGCGCTTCACCCCAGTGGACAGGGTCTTCACCCGGCTGGGAGCCTCAGATCGCATTATGGCTGGTAACATCCTGAATTCCTAACGCATACTTGGGGTGTTGTCTCGGAGCATCGTCTTTGTGGGCTCACTTGATGTTACCGAATGTGTCTTTTCCAGGGGAGAGTACCTTCTTTGTGGAGCTAAGTGAGACTGCCAGTATCCTACACCACGGGACCAAACACTCCCTTGTGCTCCTGGATGAACTGGGTAAATATCTGTTGCGGTGACGACCAGATGGTGTTTATTTACAGCTACGACGAACTTCATATGCCCAGTGTGAACAGCCTTATCTTTTAGACTTTTGTGTGATCAAATGAGATTCAACTATGACCCTTCTCTCTGTAGGTAGGGGCACAGCCACATATGATGGCACAGCGATTGCCAGTGCTGTTGTGAAAGAGCTTGCTGAGAAGATTAGCTGTCGCACTCTCTTCTCTACTCATTACCACTCGCTGGTGGAGGACTACGCCAACAACCCTGCGGTGCGCCTCGGCCACATGGTGAGACACACACACACACAACAATGATGATATACCGCCCTACAAAGGCAAGCGGCGGTAACTACTATTTGTACGTTTTAACGGTTGAAGGCCATGATTACTGTTTTAGCTTTCACGACCGCAAAAATTATGCCCATAAATCTTATTCAGTTATATACAGCCTTCACTTCTGTACCAACAAAACTTGAAGCAGGGAATAAACTTGGAATTCACTTTTCTCACAGGGCTTCAATGCCTTAAAAATCTTTTTTTTGTTTGTGAATTTGAAAAAATGAAAATAAGGCCTTGATAGTTTTTGAAAATGGACATAAATCATTGAAAGTGCTTGAATCTACAGTGAAAATTGTGTGCATAAATATAAACTGTCTATGTGGAATAAAGGATTAGGCCTCAGCCTACGTGGTTCAATTTTAGTTTTATCTGGATGTCACAGCACCCGTATCAAACATTACCAACCTCCCTCGCTCATGGTGCGACTCAGCTGAGAAGACAGCTGCATTGTGTAATTGAGCGAGGTGCCCAAAAAATGATGTTGTCTATCTACATTTAAGGCTTTCTACTCAATTCTATAATGTTTACGTGGTGGTAAGCCCTAATTCATGCTGCAATACAAGTCGAATTGAGTCCTTGAATTTGAGGGAATTAGGTCTTGAATGTCATTGAAAAATCCTTACATTTCACGTTCAGTAAGGTGTGGGAACCCTGTTCTCATGTTCACTATTCACTTTGTAGGTGCAGTACGCCATTTGACTTCACTTTACACATTTCTTCAGTACATTTAGTGCAGTGTATGTACAAGTACAGTATGTATACTGTTCTAACCAGTGCTATTTGTAGACACAAATAATGTTGGTTCTCTTTCAGGCCTGCATGGTGGAGAATGAATGTGAGGATCCAAGTCAAGAGACCATCACCTTCCTCTACAAGTTCATTGCTGGCGCCTGTCCAAAAAGCTACGGCTTCAACGCGGCTCGGCTGGCCGACCTACCTGAGGAGGTCATTCAGTCAGGACACAGAAAGGCCAGAGAGTTTGAGAAGAGCACCATCAGCCTCAGAGTCTTCAAGTATGTATCATTATCACCTCATTTGTTTTTGTTTTTTGTGGCCAAGGCACTGTTTTTCATGAAGTTCACATTAACCACATTAATATCCAAAACAATGATTACAGGTTAGCACTCATGGCTAGAATTGCACCAGCAAAGATCCATGCGTAGTTCTCGAATTAAGATTTGTTTTCTGACATACATGTCTGTATCTCCCCTTCCCCCCTCACAGGAAGCTCTGCCAGTTTGCTGAGGACCCCACATTGGACAACACACACTTTGCTTCATTGGTTCAGATGATCAGCAACCTCTGAACATATTTAGCTTCTTTCTTGCTTATTAGTGTATTAGTTCTTTGTACTTCATTGTTCTCCTTACCTGGAAAAAAAAATCACACTACTGTAATGATCTAATAAAGTTTATTTTTTAAAAATGACAATTTTTTATCTAGGAAATTAAACCCTTTGAATTCACACTAGCGCCTACATAATGGTTATTGAATACTTCACAATATATTAAGTCTAGATGTTATGATACATGCATACAATTCAGGCTGTATGAGAACCCACAGTCACCAATACACATGAATGAGGGAGGGGAAAAGCAATGAAACCATATAGCGCTGTATAGATACATGTCTCAGCTTCAGTAGAGTAAAAGCCTCTGAAATCCTCCAGCAACGTTGTCTAACACGGAAAGTTTAATATCATCCAAGATATTATGAGCAACTAAGGCAGTAGTGCTTTTACAAGACCTGTTACTACCATTTCTTTTCAGACTTGCTTATGACGGAAAATTCCCCAAAAACCTGCAAGACGTCAGATAACATTTCAGCCGTATCTAAACCATAACAAATTGGGTACTTTTAATAAGCCAAGGAGCAGCACTTGTGTCTTAACTCTGGAGTTTGAGAAACCATATCCTGGGAAAAGCTTATTAAAACATCAATTTCCAAACATCCATTCATCCATTCCTTGCATCAGACAACATTAATGGATAATCCACTTATTAATCTACGCATGAAATTTAACCAGAGCCCAACTTCTGGGAACTGAATTTAAGTATCTACATCACATCACTAGACATTTCCATAATGCATTATAATACCCCGGTCCTAGCTAGGCTGTAAAGTTATGTTGATGTCTGACATCTCAGTCAGTAATTAGGCTGATTGAATTCTGATCAGACCACACCCCCTTTCTGAATCGACCAGTCACGGGTCAGTTTGCTGATATTTCTTATGTAACCCTCAAACATCTGCCATTGTTTGAATATAAATGATAACATTAGTCATAGCACTCAAGCCTGGAGTAAATATGATTGCTCTATAATTCCCCCCCGATTCCCCCTTATTAGAGCTCGGCTAACATGCCAGATCAGTACTATCAGCAAATGTTTACAAGAAATGGGGTTGCTCTCAACAGATTAGGCCATAACAAGTCCTGTGAAGGCTCATGTCAATATTTGTCCGATAAGGTGTCTGAATCATGAGTGTAAATAAGCCAACGTTGCTGGAGAAAACGTTTAGTGTTTCCTCTCTTTCCTCTGTTCTCTTTCACAGAAAGAAGTTAGATACTGCGACATGAGTACAATTACAGCAATTCTAGGGTGTAATAACCAAAAATAATAACACATTTAATAAAATAAAAGACATTCAAGTACAGTAAGATTTTTGCATGAAAATACAAAACTACACAAAAAGCATTAAAATCAAATCTCAATAGTTGTCTTAAAAAAAAAAAAAAAATTGTTTTTAAACGAACTGAAAAAAAAAAAAAAAGCTGAAGTGCTAGGTCATTTTTCCCGTACAAGTATACGAGCGCAACGTTTGCCCAGTGATGGAAGCATTACTGTATCGGGGCCTATGCCTCCATATGAAAGTCATGCCTCATCTGACTGAGCCGTCTGTCCACAATGGGTCTGTACATGATTGCCTTATTCCATCCACCCGCTTGTCAAAGGCAGATGAGCCCGATGGCTCTTGTCCGTGTCTCCACAGCTTCACTTACCTACCCAACCCCACATGCCCCCAAACCCTGAGTCAACTTTTCTCTGCCCCTTTTGATGAGTCATCTTCTTTGTCAATAAATTGCAGAAAAAAGGAAAAGCGAGGCATCCATAGCAAGTTTTTTTTTTTTTTTTTTTTTTTTTTT